>JARKHS020012624.1:0-156190 GCA_030143305.2 Amblyomma americanum | reverse complement strand
GCGTACGGGACGAGCGCATTTTTTTTGAAGGAGCGCAGGGTAGATAGGCTTGCTTTGAGAGCACATGGCAATACATCAAATCAGGGCCGCCGCCGCGGAGGTTCAGTGGTTATGGGGCTCGCTGCTGACGCGAAAGACGCGGGTTCGATCCCGGCAGCGGCGGTGCATTTCGATGGAGGCGAAATGCTAGAGACCCGTGTACTGTGCGATGTCAGTGCACGTTAAAGAACCCCAGGTTGGATAAATTACCCGGAACTCTCCACTACGGCGTGCCTCATAGACTGAATCGCTTTGGGGCGTTAAAACCCATTAAACCAAACCAAATAAGGGAGTACAAGGTGTCATGGGATGGGTATCATCGGGAGCAGAGAAGCTGGAAGTAAGATAGAATTTGAGGAGCAATTGAGAAAAATGGGGGAAAAGCAGTGGGCTAGGAAAGGTTTCAGTTACGTGTACATGAGAATTGTAGACACCAAATGGAGAAAGCGAACTAGAAAACTGACAAGCAAATATCCGGACAGCAGTTAGGCACCAAATCAGAATGGTTTGGTTTGTGGGGTTTTCACGTCCCAAAGCGACTCAGGCTATGACAGACGCCGTAGTGAAGGGCTTCGAGAATTTCGACCACCTGGGGTTCTTTAACCAGCACTGACATCGCACAATACACGGTCCTCTAGAAGTTCGCCTCCATCGAAATTCAACCGCCACGGCCGGGATCAAACCCACGTCTTTCGGGCCAGCAGCCGAGCGCCATAACAAATCAGCCACCGCAGCCGCTGCACCAAATCAGGAAATATCGGTAAAGAAAAAGGTTAAGGAAACAGAGAGGTGTCTGTGAAAAACGGGGATGCAGAATAAATCGGCACTGGAAACATACAGAACGTTAGGGAGAAAATTTCAAAACAGTCTACTAGCGGAATCATTTTGTTGTTCGAGGCCAGGACGGGAGTACTGCTGACTAAGACATATCGAGTCAAGTACCATGAGATATACACGTTATGCGACGCGTGTGGAGAGAAGGCAACAGCTGAACACTTTATACTTTCCTGTAAAGTGCTGCATCCCACAGTTGAAAGCAGCGGGGCTGATTTATTGAAAGCATTGGGGTTTAAAGACAGTGCAGGAAAAAATAGATTTTAAACGGGTAGAGATAAAGCGGAGGTTATTTGACTAGTGGCTAAAATCAAGAAAAGAGTGAAATTTTACAAGTCAAGGCTAGGCAGCGTGTCCGTCCGTCCGTCCGTCCGTCCGTCCGTCCGTCCGTCCGTCCATCCATCCATCCATCCATCCATCCATCCATCCATCCATCCATCCATCCATCCATCCATCCATCCATCCATCCATCCATCCATCCATCCATCCATCCATCCATGCTGCCCTCCGTCCGTCCATCCGTCTGTTCATCTTTTCTACAGTTGGTAGGAACGTACAAGGTGTTTTTAGGAAAATATTATTTATGTTCGCGTTGCCTCACAGCAGCGGGGCAGTGGGCAGCGGCTTTCGTCATCTCGTGACTTCATTTCGTGCTGCTGCCCGCCTTTTATCGCGTTAATTTCAAGAGCATGGTTACTTTTTAATGCGAGAGCGTTAAGGAGCTCTCGCGAGGCGGACCAGTCGGCATCGCCAGAGTCTTAAGGCTGCCGATAGCGGCTGGCGATAAGCGGTGGGGGCCCGATAACGCTCTCGCATTCGACTTTTACAGGCGAAGCTTAAGACGAAGTGCGCACAGCACGCGAACTGGTGCTCCGTAGGAAAGTGCCAGAGTGAGAACTGCTCCGCTGACGTCACATTGCAACGGTGGGGCGTTACAGTCGCTTTGGTAGTGTGATATGCCCTTGCTGCTAAGTGCCTGCACCAGCCGCAAATGTGTCCTATAACGTCTGTGTGGGAGGTGTCAGATGTGGATTTCGGATGATCGCTTGGTAAGTAAGGTCATGTTCCGTAGTGAGGTTTGTTAATTTCCTGGCACCTGCAGTGGGACTGAGCGATTCTGCTTCTTGTTAACTGTGCTGAGTGAAAGAGTACATGACAATTATTTGTGCTTGTGGTCAAGAAACGGTATACGATCAACATGAACTTGGCAGTGATTTGAAGAATGGATATGTTTTACATTCCTCTAAATATTGGGGAACGCTTTCATAATAGTGAAATTTGTCACCCTATCCTTTGCAAACGGGAAATGAATGCTGCCTTTAACGTTTATGCTGCACACATGTTACAGGGCACTGAAAATTGTAACTGAAAAGGATCCTTTGTACACATTGAGTTTTCTAGAGTTGCTTTTATACTGCTTTATTTTCATAGATCCGAGAAGATAGTGTTGTTTGCAACTTGTCACGGCCTTTTACGAAATCAAGGGTTCCCAGGTGCTGTATCTATTTGTGTCGTAGGGACAGAGCAGTCTGTAATGAGGCCGCTTGTTTTATTGAAATCCTCCTCCTTGGTAGTCTCCTGGAGCATGTGGTTGCTTCGGCATTTCCTGCGACTGCAAGGTGACTATTCGTATTTGCTTATTTTCCCGTACCTTCTGTTCCTTTCTCATTGTGTGAGCGCTTGAGTGTATGTTTCATCTGGTCTGCGCACGTTTTGACTGTCCGCCATATATTCTAAAAGGCAGCCGTGATGTCCCTGAGAAAGTGCAGCGCTATTTACAGCCCTCTTAGTCTATTTATGTGTAGCACGCACCTCGCTTATTCTCTGCACATGCACCTTGTCTCGTGGGCTAGTCTAGCCCCTACTTACTGCGTCCCTATTCAAAGTCTTGGTTTGTGTTGCAGCTAATTTGAACAATTAAACGGACTTTTATAAAAACTTATCACTGTTGTCTCTTTATGTGCGCAAAACTCCATCAACGCAATTCTGTCGCAACGCATTTTGCTCTCAAACTCGTGAGCAGAAAAACAGTTCCCAAGCAAGGAGCTATAAATATACCTAAAAATGTGCCTCTCGGGCATGAAGACAAATAGTTGGCTCTGTTGGTACGTCAAAAACCTTGCAAACCGAAACATATTACCAGTCTTTTTCCTCAAAACAGCCCGAGACAGGAATGGGCTTCCATCCGAAGGGGCTACCATCAACTTCATTCAGTTTAAAACCGCCATCGAAGATCTGTATTGATGTTATTACCTGTTTGTTTGTCCGCTCCTCATGTAATATTCCTTGTGTACCTTAGGGGAATCAATAAATAAATAAATAAATAAGCATGATACAAAAAGAGAGGGCAAAGAAAAAAGAGCGAGAAGCGCCTGCCCAAAGATGGCGTTTGCAGCCGGCACTCCTCGTGTCTTCTTTCCTCGCCCTTGTCTTGTGTGTTGCAAGGAACTTCGAGGCGTTCGAAGGTTTATTTTTACCGCGAAAAACACCCCGTTATGACGTCTAAAATTCTGCTTTTGTTTTTTAGCTATGACATCATTGTTTAGTTCGCCTCACCCTTCGAAGACGGCGCTGGCTCCGCACCATAAGCCGCCATGTTTTCAACGCAAGGGCTTCTATGCAAGCAGCGCTACCACTCTACATCTACCTTCGACAGCCGCTAACGCCGCAGGAAGGGACCTGTGTGCCCTTAACGGCCGCCGTTCCACTAACAACTGAGAAAGGGCCGGTGGACGCTGCGACCTTCGATGTGATCGGAGGCAGTCCACAGCGTATCTTTCCTTTTGCGTGTGCGTGCGAAGTGAGTTTACGAAACACTCGACTGATTCAGTGCGCTGTTCTGTAGTCGCGATAGCATTCACTGCCGGTCCTTGTGAGGGGCCTTGCGGGAGTACCTTGAGTATTTTTCCTCGATGCGAGCGTATCAGGTTCGCACGCGAAACGTCCTCAGTAGCAAAGAGTCTGCTTTAAGATTTTGTTAGAACTTGATGTTAAGCGTTGATGCATATGTTAGCGCGGCTTGTCCCTTTAAATCAGGCGGACACCTATTTTGAGCCCTAGCGGGTGATGAAAAAGGCGTCAAAGCCAAAAATAAGCTAAAAAGACAAACAAAACTAATACGCACGTTCGACAGCGCCACCTACCATGAAGGAACAGTGGCTAAGATTTTCTGCTGCTGAACAGGAGCACTCTGGTTCGAATTCCAACCTTGGAGGTCGCATTTCGATAGGATAAACCCTGGTGGTCAACAGTAATCCAGAGTTCTCTAAAACGGTGTCTGCAATTCATCCAGCGTGCAGCTTTGATGCAGCCTACCTAAACAGTGCCGGCTGCGATGGAGAGGCCTGTTTCTGAAGGAAAAGAATAGCTTCAGATTTCAGGAACTTCCTTTAAACAGTTTCAACAATTGTTTGAGTTCAGAGTTTCAACTTTCTGCGAATTAAAGAGTGCTCACACAATAAACAGCAGGTGTTACACTAACAGAACAGTTCTTGTAGAGTTATGTAATAATATCGACAGGGAGAATGTTCTGGCCACAATCCGGTAAGTATGCATATTTAGGCCGTCTGTTCATGGTAGAAAGAGTGACACAAGTTTAGTAGTTGGCAAAAGCAATATTTTGACTTCCCTGTCCTTCACGCCGCTTAATGTCCAAAAAACACGACGCAGCTACAGGGGCTTGCTTAGGAAAGGATGCACTGATCGCTAACCGAAGTTCTAGCTCGCACAAACTCACTTGTGATTGAACGGTGCGATTTGTCTGAACAAAAACCACTGCTCACTTACGTGACCTCCAAGGGAAGCATAGTCTCGCTTGGCAAAAGATGGGGAAAACACTAGCCGTGGGTTTTGCAAAGTAAGTGAGTAACTTTCCTGAGGACGGGGGAAAAAGACATAAACATAAAGAGACAGAAAACGAGGCAAGAAAATAAAAATAACCTTGCGAACTTAGAGGGAAGGAAAAACACTTGTTATGTTGCAGACCAGCTTTGTACCACTGCACTTCATACGAGGTGTAAACAACAAGGAAAGAGTACACCCTGTCATAACAACCTCTTAAGAAAGCGCTCTCAGCCGCGAGTCGTGATCACAAGCGCGAAACTGAAGTTTTGGCTGCTGGGCAGGAGACCGAATGACATTCGATGCATCGAATTTAATGTCATTCCCATCGAATGACATTAGCACCTAATGCCATTAATCGGCTGCTACACGGGTATATTTAATGCCATTAGGTTGGAATGACATTCGCCATCGAATGAGTTTGGGGAACTCATTCGCATTCGATCTCGAAACTAATGTTTACTCTGGATACCAGATAACGCAGCAGAAACAAGCGATGCAAAATATAGCATGCGCACTGCCAAAGTTATAAATTGTATTTATTTAGTTCTGCTAAATAAATATTAATTTTGGTGCGAACCTCTTCACACTTAAAGCTGTCATGGATAGCTGTTACTCTCGGTCCCAGCAGCAGCCAACGGCAGCGCCCGACCGTGAAGCAGGGCCTTTCCCGCGACCGCCGATCATTTTGGGTTGCGTGCTTCTTGTTGGTTGGCGTTTCATGTTCGTTTAGCTCGCAAGTACTTAAAGATGTAACTGAGCACTTCACCTTTTGGAAGTCATTTCCATGGCGCCGCCGCATCAGCCATTTCGTTTCTTTACGTTTATCGGATTTGTGGTTTACTTTGTACTTGGCTTTTTATAGCTGAAGTGCTGGAGAATTGCCGGTAATAGTATTGTAAGGTTATATTATTGTACAGAAATGTTCTCACCCGCTTTAGAAACACCACATAACAATTTCAAACATCTTTTATGCGCGCTGATGTCTTTCAACTGTACTATTTTTTTTTCACTGATCGTCACTGCCATCATTTTCGAATGACATTATTTTTTTACCGTGTAGCACCGAAAGAGACCGAATGACATTCGGTTGGAATGACATTAAATTTGCCGTGTGGCAGGGGTATTAGACTATCCTTCAGTGCAAATGGAAACCCGGGACGCTCTTTTCCCTTCTTCTTAGCGTGCAAGCCATTCAGTTAATCTCTTATCTGAGGATTCTACTTGTCCTGCAGCGCGCACGAACCAACCGGAACAAGACGATCTATTATCTACTTTATAAAGGAATTGTTTTGGTCGTTGTAGGATAAATGGTAGCGCAAACTGTCTTCTCCTGAGGCGCAGGATTGGTGCTGTTCACAGGCAGGAACCAAAGCGGCCTGCATCAACCAATGCCTTTTTAATGCCCCGTTACGCAGAAAATCCTCTGTTGGCGCTGGCGTAGTGAGCGAAAAATCACGGGCACGACTCTGGCAGGTGGCCGCTAGAAAGCAACCTATGAGACAGGTGGGCCACCTAGGTCACGTGACCTTGCAGCGTCATCGCAGCCTTCCCACCGGATCGTGAGAAAACTTCCCAACGTGGAAAGTGACAGTTAAATTAATGACTGGTCGCTCCAGAAGAACAGTCTGGGCCGCACAAAATCCACCGCTGGAAGCACAAGGCACCGGCGCAACACTTAGCCAGGAGGGGTATGAGGACTCCCAGGGATCTATGCATGTAAAGTAGAGAATGACCTTCTGCATATATGGCAATTAACCCATTACGTTATCGCGTCATACCTTAAGGCAGAGCTTAGGTATCTCCTCCAATTATTTTTTTTCGTTACTTTCGCATCTTTAGCCACCTCGTGAGTATTTCGTTTACCCGGTGCAGTGGGCTAAAAGTAGGGCTATCTTATAGAAAGTTCTCTAAAACAACCGCCGTGAAGTTTCTTCGGAGTGAAGACTTGGTGCACATGTGATCCAGCCGTGTGTGAGAATAGGAGCTTTGTTGAAAAGAGGAACAGGAGGGGTGGAGAGAGAGAGAGAGAGAGGTTGGGGTAGAGATCTATCTCGGTCACCCCTTCGCCGTGAGGTATGCCGAAAAACCTGTCATATATCCGTGCGCACTTTATTGTATGGAGCCCCTTTGCTTAATGTGACAGGTAGAGGGAAGCAGGTAAGAGTAAAGCTCATTAAGTTCACTTCAGTACAGCAGAGCTTTTTGTTGGACAGGTTGATAGGTCATTGTCGGCTTTTAAGTGAGGACGCCAGCTACTGGCTTCCGCCAAGGAACGGAAGACCAATCTATGCGAAGCATTAATTTTTAGTAGCAAGAAACGGTTGGATATAGTTTAGCAGGGTTGACGTCCTGTATCGGTCCACAGCGATAGTTGTATGACGGGCTGTCTCCGCAGCAAACGAAGTAGGGCTGCTATGTGAAAACAATGTTTCTCCAGTGGGCACGGGCCTTGTGGCCTGGAAACAGTAAGCATTTGCAAACGTGTCAACTGCGATGATTTAGCGCGTGTGGACTCTAGATAAGGTGCGCTTATGTGGGCACGGAAGGATGCGGTGCAAGCCCCCCCCCCCCCTAAGAGGGAAATTTAAGCAAAGCAGTTGAAAAGCGAACTGGTCTGTACTCACAATTCCGTCTGCTGTAAACACTCAGCAGCCGATGGTTCAAAGTCAGCAACCTCGGACAGAAGCTCCTGAAGCTCTTTCGTCCACCAGTGAAAGTGCCCGGAACTCGGCCCTCCGAAGCGTTTCCTCTGTTCCTGTTTCGCACTTCTTTCGGCGCACAAGAAAGCACACAAACACCAAAGTCTCTTCGTTTCAGACTTTTAGCCTTGCAAAGTCGGCACAAGAGAATGATCACTGGAGTGTATGCTCCCGGATGGCACCATATCCCTCATTCAGTTGGCGCCTTTCAACGGGCAACGCTTGCAAGTCTTGCAGTCACGGCAGGGGACAGGCATGTTCTATTCTGCAGTCTCAGCAGCACTTTCAGACAATTCCGGCGGTTTGTCACACACACCTTAAGTATGGCTTCTCAAAGCCTAGCTTTCCAAGGGCTGTTAGCCGAGGGACCTCAGAAAACACGCTTCTGGTCGAAGTAAATCGACTCAGTCTTGATGGAAAACGTTGCCTAAGTCACAAGTGTTTTTATCGATGCCACCGATGAGGATGGAGAAGTGAAACGTTTACAAAATTTTTGCTAGTTGCTTCCTGTCTCACTGCGTTCACGATGTGGCTGATGCCTGCACAAATAAGATCCACTCGACAAAGTAAAAAGAAATGATAACAGCACACAACCAGTAGCAGCTGTAGACCAGTAGACCAGCAGACTTCGCACCCGCACAAGGTTGCATCCAACGTCACGAAGGGGTGGGTGCAAGAGAAAGAGAAACCAGAACGGCCTGAACGAGCCCGAACCACACGCGCGCCACACGTCCAACACAGCCAGCGAGATGCCCGAACGCGACTGGATCAAGGCGGCGGAGGCAAGGGCGCGCGGAGTCCGTCGCCGCAAGACCCGGCAACCTCTTTCTCCACTTTCCGGTCGCCTTCGAAAGCGCTCGCGGCCGACCGCCTCTGCACGCCGCCGACGGGGTGCGTTACGCAAGCCGCCACCGCCCGGCGACGGCGGCGGGCCGTGAGAGAGACGAGCAAGGGGGAAGGGGCGCACGGGGCGGTGATGGGCCGCCAATTTTCCTTCTCGGACACGTAACTCCTTCGGCAGCGACGTCCATCACGGAACCTACCGACTGGTCAGGAGACCCTGTTTGTTCCTTGCGTAGAAAAGAAAGGTATGTGCGCATGCCAATGCAAAGCGCTGGGCGTGCAACTGCTGTAGAAACGCATTCCAACCGATTACGCACAGAAATCCATGTATTGCGTTCAGGCTGCGTTCCTCTTCGGCTCCAACTGGACGACCAATCATCTCACTACGCCGCTAGGCATAAAGTGTAGGCTATACGATGCGTAAGTGCAATGTATACCCACTATTAAACGCCCGGGCAATCTTCAGTGTTCACCCGGAGAGCACTGCGGTGCAGATTTAAAACTCGTGCCTCCAAGTGTGGACTCATAGCTGGGTGAGAATATGGTGTGCAAGCGCTAGAATGAATTTGTGCATAAATAATTCACCTTGCCTCATAATTGGCTGAAAACCCGCGTTTTTTATGGCTTGCGCCTATGCGCTACGGACCAATGAACGAAGGCTAATAGATTCACGCTGTTGCTGCAGCTGCATTAGAGTCGCTGCTGGAATATGTACTCTATGCATAACAACAAGTGATGTCTCGAATGTGCGCTCTTGAATAAGTACCTCTCGCACCTCGAATTCAGAGTTTAGGCGCTGGGTAAAACCAGATCGTTTCACCTGAATCGGTGGTGAATACTTTAGCATGAGACAAAAAATAAAAGGTCGTTTATTACTAGGTCCGCTGCGAGCGACTTTAGAACAAAGCTCCCTTAACAAGGAAAGCTGGGCGTCATTGAAAATCGGTTATAAGCAAGTAGTTTCGCAATTTGGTGATTGAGCACATTAGTAAAGAGAAGCAAAACGGAAGACCATCGCCATCTTCTGCCATCTCCAGGGGCTACAAATTGACGGTGACTGCCGTCTATTTTATAACAGCGAGCGATAAAAAAAAAGGACCGACAAAGTATACAGCACAAAAAAATTGTTTGTGCACTGCTAACAAATAGACGTGTGACCAAATACTCCACCAGTTCGTCCTGAGTGATTGGTGTGTTGCACCGTTAAATTTCGCGTGAACCACAATAGGCTACTCTTTACTGTTTAGACTGCAGTGTTCAACATGCGCACGTGCTGCCAATCCCTGCTCGACTACCGCATTCTCTTGTGTGGTCTGCGAGCCCACGTTCCGACTTAAACATGAAGGAACATGTTTTATGTGATCAAATATTTGTTGCATCACTTGCCGCCAGTACATAATCAAGTTGAGTTTACTCGTTAGTCACACCGATTATAATGGCGCATCTCTTATCTGCTTCATTCATGCAGCGAGCTGTCAAGGTGAACGCTCCAATGTGTTTTCTCTCTTCCAATCAGACGCGTTAATTGCCTGCATTTTCTTACGCTGTACAGCAAGGATGTAAGACGGCCTTCGAACACACCAGCGTCACTTCGGGACTTCAGTTCAACAGACGTACCCTGTGCAAAACAAAATAGCCTTGACGCGAAGGATGACGCGGGAAAGTCATTGTTGCTTGCCGCCTCATTTAATCCTTGGCTGCACTTCGCGGACGCCATGGTCCAATGAACGGCCTCTCGTCGCAGCTGCGTCAGAGTAGTTGCTGTTATGGGTTCTCTATGCACTAACCACGCGTGGCTCGTCGGTTGTGCTTGCTTGAGTTAGCTAATTTGTTGTCATCCGTGAGCAGAGAGCTTGGGCATAGTGGACATTTTCCTTATAACACAGGAACAAAACGCATGCGCCGCTTTTATCAAGATTTACGGCACACCTAGCAGCTGTAACACTCCTACGAGTCGCGCCGGCGTTCCCTCGCGCTCTGTTTAATTGGACGGCCTTGTTTCTCCCGAAGGACTCGTCGTTCGGTATAGTGAAAAAGAGATGTCGCGAATGACTCATTCAGCCGTTTTTCCGGCATGCAGGTGAAGTTTCGCTCCCACAGAAGACAACTTTTAAGCTACCGTCGTATACTGTTGCAATCATTTCTTTTTATTTTAGAAGGCGGAAAGGGTCTTCGCAAACCACCTGGCGCAATCTATCCGTCAACTCACCTACGCAACATTCATCCGTTCTAAACTGAAATATGCCTCGGCGATCTCGAATCCCCATCAGAAATATCTAATCGATTAGCTTGAAGCCATCCAAAATCGCGCCGCCCGTTTTATCACATCGCAGTGTAGACAGACGACACAGTGTAACTCTTATCAAGGCATCCCTTGATCTTCAACCCCTGGCACTTCGGCGGAAAATTTCACAGCTTTGCTTATTTCACAAATTGTACCACACTGTCCCACAGCTAAGACACTCTGTATTGCACCCGCCACTTCGCACTTCACGCCGTCTTTTTAACTTTAAGTTTGCAGCGCATACACGGCTCCACAAACTCATTTAAAAAATCTTTTTTTACCTAGCTCCATTACATTTCCGAATGAGCTACCCGATTTCATAGTTCCTGAAATAGAACCTAAGAAATTCAGGAAGTTATTAACAGCACATTTCAAGCGCTGAGTTATTTTGCCGTTTTTTTATGTGTGCATGTGTGTTTTTTTATCTTTCTCCATGTGGTTTTTGAGCAACTGCGTCTTTCTTACAGTTCATAATGTTGATAATGTTAATGTTGAACTTGAACCCTGCACCTTGTATTCCTTATTGATGTTACCGGCCATTGTATTATGTAACGACTGCTACCCCCCTTATTGAATGCCCTAAGCCAAGGGCATTTAAGGGAAAATAAATGATGATGATGGGAAAGAACCTGCTGACTGTGTAAGAGTTATGTAAAACCCGACACCCGGTTTTCAACTGACAACAAGCACCGACCGTCTGCGAGATAAAAAAGCAGGTTTCCTCATTCGCATTTCCCGAAGCACGAAAGTGACCGCACCCTTGCTATAAAAGTATGTTGATGAACCGAATCACACCACCGGACAAGTGGCGGAAGCACTATTTCTGTGAGCTCGCTACTATGCGTGGATGTATTTCCTACCTGCCCAAAGGTCGTACTTGAAACGCCACGTGCCACCCTGGCTGGTTGCCATCCCCACGAGGAAGCAATGCCGATACACGTGCCAACTGGCCAGGGCTTACTATGCAGTGATTGTGGCTGTTATACAGGCGCTGAGAGCTTAAGCCTCCACGTGGGCGAAAAGCGATTTTTCTTTTATTTTTGTGCGGAGTTCGGTACCGTTCAGGAGTGCAAACTGCTGGGCTAGTTGGTTCATATTGCATAGAAAAGGAACCAGCGAAAATAGACGCAAGACAAGAACAAAGGAGGCACACACCACAACGCTGGACTTACAACTGGTTTATTGCGATGAAAAATCGCTCATTTTAAAGGAATTTCCTGCCTGCGCACCCACCCTACAGACAATACACTTCGCGCACCACATGATGACATGCCTACTATAACGATAAAAACTTGTACTCCTTTTCAGTGATAATCACAGACGGCTCGCTGACGCATTTCTGCTTATTCTTTCTGATCATGAATGCCTCCAATAGCTCACGCTCACGTTTAGATTTCCCCCGCCCGATAATGCTGGCAATGTGAAAACTAGGAGAACATTTGCAGTCCCTTACATGTAAGGCTAGATTGCTGCCTGTGCCAGTGCCCAAAGTTGTGCGATGTTGCCTCAGGCGCTCATTTAAGCATGCTCCAGTTTGGCCTATGTAGATTTTCCCGCATGACAATGGGATTGAATACACCACGCCCACTGCGCATGTGGTGAACATAGTCTGGTGTTTCGTGTTGCAAACACCAGTTCTGCGCATGTCTGCAAAGGTTTGGGCGCACAAACCGGACAGTTTGCAAGGAGCAGAAAATGCCATAGTGACACCAAACTTCTGAGCCACTTTTTTCAGACCATGTGAAGTCTTGTGGAAGTAAGGCATGACTTCCAACTTTCTTGTTGGCACTTCTACTGGCCTGTGTGTGACCTCAGCTGTGTGTGACCGTGTGTGACCTCAGCTTAGCAGGATGCATGCTGCTGTTAGCAACGACGCCGCCACACCTGAAATTGGACTTACAAAGCCCTTCGTACTACTGTTCGGTTCGTGACCCGCAGCGGTGGTTGGCGGACCAATTAAAACAGCCACATTGGTGACAGGTACGCAGCGCACAGGATGTTATTTGGTTGTCAGTATACTGTGTGCATGAATTCCTGACCGCTTGGCTAGTAATGTACTGAGCGTAAGCTAGGCCGGCCGCAATGACTGTGGGTCGAGTGTTACGTGCATAACATCAAGGCTTTTGTCGGCAATTATACACGGTGGGTAGTCATAATAAACACAGTTATGTTCGATCCGGGCCAAACATTTTATACCGATGGTCTCCTATTAACCCCTGTCTAACACCTACTGCGTCCAGCGCATTCCAGACCATTTCATAGACTCATCGCCCGCTCTTGTAGGCTATACCTTTTTTATTCCATTAATAGTTATGCTTAGAGAGTACTGGTTAAGCGCTTTACAAACTCTATGCCCTGACCAATTTCATTATCTCAACTTCAGCTGAAAATCTAACCCTCTGTTTTCCCCTAGCACGTACTAATAGCTCCTTCGTATATTCTGTTGCACCTATACTACGCTGTCCTTAGTACCATGTCAAGCTTTTAGAACAGTATCTGTACTTATTTTGTACGTTTAATACAGAAGCAATTAGGTTGTCATGCATTTTCCGCTTCTTCCGTAAAGAAATTCCCCTGATTGGCTGAAAGAGGTCACGTTACTTTGTGACGTCATCACAGCCTGCCCTGAGGGCCCATCTTGCTCATTGAGAAACGTCACGAGACTTTGTGACGTCATCACAACTTGCCCCACCATGGCGCGTGGCAACTTGGCCTCCGAATTGCGAGCAACCTGCCAACGGGGGCAGACGGCAGGTGGACCTTAAAAATTTGAAGGTTAGCCCACGCCCCAGAAATTTCAAAGAACCAGCGAAATTTGAGAAGTAGGACCACCACAGAAAGTGGATCAAGGTTAATTAGTTGCTCGGATTTGTGTAATTTCATATGGCAATCCCCTGGGAGGTAATCGAACATTCTAGAAGGTGATGATTCATAAATACCATATAAGGGCAATGGAACCTGTCTGAACCGGAGTTTTCGCGGGGAAATCACAAGAACATTAGTCACTCATTGCAGACACTATAGCTGGCAACATAAAGGCTAAGACATTTTATTCTTTAAGAATGTGGTTAAGAACTGCCCAAGTTTTTTTTCCTTGCTTGCAAAAACTCTGTTCGTCATTCGCCAGGATATAAGTATGCCTATTTCTTCCTCTTGATTAATGACATCCAGGTCGAAATCAAGAAGAAGAAATGGGCTTGGGTAGGCATGTAATGCGAAGGCAAGATAATCGCTGGTTCTTAAGTGTAACGGAGTGAAATTCAAGACAATGCAAGCGCAGCAGGGGGCGGCACAAAGTTAGGTGGGCGCTTGAGATTAAGAAGTTCGCAGGCATACGGTGGGCGCAGCTGGCAAAAGACAATGCTAATTGTAGAGGAATGGGAGAGGCCTTTGTCCTGCAGTGTGCGTAGTCAGGCTGATGATGATGAGTATGCTATCGGGTTTAGCTGGGGAGCAATAACGTTGGTTTTTCGAGCATAACTCTCAGAGTGAGCACTCTCTTAGGATGAATGGGCGCGGTGGAGCTTTTTTTTTTCACGCTTTCGCTCTGGAGAAGGGTGGAAGGTTTGTGTGCTTTTAGCGATAGCTTCCTAGTTCTGGCTCAAAGTGAAGCTGAAAAACACTACGCTTCAAATTAGCCTTTAAGTACTGTGCAAGCTTATGAAGGCATAGATAAGGCATGCACTGTATCTGTGACGGGAGCTCTCGTTTAAATGTTGAGAGGGGGCCGCAGCGGTGGCGTAGTGGTGGTCTGAGAATCCACCTCGCATGCGGGAGGTGCGGGGTTCAATTCCCAGTGCCGCCGGGTACCCACCGGTGATACAATGGGTGAGGAAAGGCCCTGGTGTGGTGCTCGACTTACGTAGGGTGAAATTCTTGGGAAGTGGATCTTTGACCCCACCTTGAGTAGAAGAAAATACCTTATGCCTTGGCGCTCTTTGGCCACACATGCCATTGCGCCATAAAAATCTATCATCATCATCATCATCATCATCATCATAAATGTTAAGAGGGCTGGCGGAATTCACTGTCATGTGCAATGTACAGCTAGGCCGGAATGAAACGCGAGCATGCATATGTCATGCTTTCCTACTTTGCAGCAAGATAATTGTTTGCAAACCGCTTATAAACATGCACTTTGGTGACCTTTACCCAGAAACATGAATCACGCTAGCATTACACGTCAGCTGAAAGGAGGCATGTTAGATATTTTGTTTTGTTCACAGGCTGTGCTCGCGTTTCGGCCGAACTTTACAGTCGTCCGCGCGTCTGTTCAGGAACCTCGCAAGACCAGCTTTCGGCTGTATGCACGACGCCTACCGATAGCGCCTGATTTGAGTTATGTTGCATCTGAGCATGCGCCGCCACACTGGTCACATTGCCTTCTGCTTTATCACCTCGCTGGTCCGCAGCCGCGATCGCAAACGATTGCCGGTGAAGGCGGTGTAGGCCTCAGAACCGAAACCTAGATAACACGACTCAAGAAAATTTTGCTGCAGCACCCACCCACACGTATTATCTCGTCTTTGATTGCGCGGACTTCACCGGCAATCGTCTGCGATCACGGCTGCGGACCAACGCGGCGATAAAGCAGAAGGCAGTGTGACCAGTGTGACGGCGCATGCTCAGATGCAACATAACTCAAACCAGGCGTTATCGGTAGGCGTCGCGCATACAGGCAAAAGCTGGCCTTGCGAGCTCTCTAGACAGACGTACTGACGACTGCGCAACTATAATCACTTGCCGGTCAGTCTAAGTGTGGCAATGTCTTCGTAGATGACGCAGGTTCCTATACGAAGGCTAGACCAACATTAACGAAGATAATCGCTCGCACGGAACAAAACCCAGACGTAGACAGCCACCTTCTTCACCTATGGGAAGCACGAAGAAGCCTTATCACGAGATGTAGGCAGCAAGAACACAACAGGAAACTCAAACTCAAGATCTCCGAACTAACCAAGGAGGCATCAGAGCACGCAGACAACATCGCCACGTAAAACTGGCAACAGTTTACGGAAACACTTAGAGGAAGACTAGGCATGACCCGAACTTGGAATATACTGAGAGCCTTGATAGACCCAACAAAAACCAAAACGGTAAGCGGCAGGTCCATAAAACGACTAATTCACACGTCCCCCGGAACGGAAGGCCAACTAACACAGGCACTGAGGGAGGAATGCTACGGCACAACCACGTACCCAAAGCAAGACCAAGAATACACAGGAGAAGACAACCACCAGATATATAAGACGATCATCGAAGAGGAAGTAAGGGAAGCCATAGGGGAAGCGATAAAGAATGCGAAAGCCGGAAAGGACAGAATAAATAACGCTACCGTTAGAAACATGGCAGACACGGCCATCGCCGAACTTACCAAGTACCTAACGAAATCTAGGAAAAGGGGATAGTGCCGGCGGAATGGAAACATGCAGAGGTAATTATGATACCCAAGCCGGGCAAAAGACTCCAAATCGAAAACCTCAGGCTAATCTCCCTAACCTCCTGCCTAGGGAAGATATACCGGAGAGTGGTCAATGAAAGGATCACAAACTGCATGGAGGACAAGGGATATTACCCTGATGCCATGTTTGGCTTCAGAAGGGGACTGTCCACGCAAGACGTACTCCTACAATTAAAGGATAAAGTCCTCACTGGAATACCAAGAATTGGAGAACACATAATACTAGCGCTCGACATAAAGGGAGCCTTCGATAACGTGGGGCATGCGGCCATCATGGAAGGTCTCAATAACATAAACTGCGGAAACAGAGCCTTCCGTTATTTCAAAGCCTTCTTGATGGAACGAACGGCTACGATAGGCATCGGAAGCACAAGATCTGAGAGCTTCACGGTGCCAAACAAGGGCACCCCGCCAGGTACAGTAATATCAGCGCTACTATTCAACATAGCGATGATAGGACTCACGAAAGTACTCGATGAAATAGAAAACATAAGCTACGCGATGTATGCAAATGGTATAGAAATATGGACAACCACAGGCTCCCTAGCAGCAAAAGAAGAGCAGATACAAAGAGCGATCGACCATACTGAACAATACGCTAGGGCCAGAGGACTATCATGCTCAGCGGAAAATTCATAATACGTAAGAAAAAAAAAAGTACACGGAAATACGTCTCCCAAATCACCCTGAAATTCGGTAAAGAGACAACACCTGAGAAAACGGAAGTCAGAGTGCTTGGAATTTGGCTCCAAAACACAGGACGATATAGCAAAGCCATCGCCTCTCTTAATACAACAGAGCAAGTCGCCCGAATCGTGCGAAGAGTCAGCAGTAAAAAGAAGGGGATGAAAGAACAGGATACCCTAAGACTCATAGACAGTCTCTTCACGAGCAGGGTAACGTACAGTCTCCCCTACTACGAACTAAACAAGCAAGAGACTCTACAAATCAACACCATACAACTCAAAGCGTAGAAAACGGCGCTCAAACTTCCAATGTCAACGCCAACCGAAAAGCTCATGGCACTGGGAGTATCGAACGCCTTCGACGAACTACGAGAAGTGCAACGTAGTGCGCAACTAGACAGACTCTCAAACCAGAACGGGAAGACACCTACTGGTGAACTTAGGGCTACCCCTGGGCGCACAAAAGACAACGAGCAGATTAATAATGAAGGCCGAAACAACATCCGGGTAAGACCCATACCCAGACACATTCACACCAATATACACCATGAAAGACGACAAGCCAGAGTCCGAGCACTCAACCGGGAATTCAGCGACAATCCCAACGTTGTCTACACGGACGCAGCAAAGTACCGATGCTAACGCAAAACGATCGCCGTTCTAACAGACGAAGGAAGGAAAGAAATAACCAGCGCAGCGATAAACAACCCAAGCATAGAGGCAGATGAAGAGGCCGCCATTGCTCTGGCAATATCGCACGGCAACGCAAGAGCACAGAACCTCCCTATAGTGACGGACTCTAAACAAGCATGCAGAAACGACACAACAGGCAGGATCGACAGCATCGCCAATAATATTCTAGACACGACGAGAAGACGCATAAACACTAAACATAATATAGTATGGGTTCCGGGACATGAGTGGATGAGGGGCAACGTGGCAGCAGACGAGTTAGCTCGAGGGTACGTCAACCGAGCAGGCTCAACACATTGCACGACGGGCACCTTTGACCCCGTTACCGCCACGTACTCAGACATACTCGGTCATTACAGGGGTCAGCGGAAACGCTACCCAGCCCCACACAGAAGGCTACCCAAAGAGGAGGCGGTAGACTGGCACAGACTACAAACCGGTACCTACCCGCACCTGCACAAACTACACAACATATTCCCTACACAATATACGGACGAATGTCCGAGGTGCGAGGGTAAACGTACATTAGAGCATGTCACATGGACCTGCCCTGAGGCCGACTTAGAGCCTGAAATAGAAGTTACTTCTGCGCCTACAACACCATCCCTCCTAATTCCCAACAGCGGTCGAGAGGCATCCCTGCCTTGCATGCAATTAAGACTTTATTCATTCATTCATTCATTCATTCATTCATTCATTCATTCATTCATTCATTCATTCATTCATTGGGATCACATTGAAAACAGTTCGTGAAACTAGTGCTTTCACAAACCACCAAGGTCTTCACAGACTAGGTGCGCCCCTCACGTAATTCAGTTAAAGATAATAATTAATAAATAAGAAGAGAAAAGTATAGGCTTATCATGAAAGTGATTTCCATTGTACTCGATTGCTTCGCTTGTTTGCGAATCACTCGGCATTGGCAGGGGCGCATTAGTTTTGTTGAGTGGTCCTCATTGAGAAATGCACGTTAACTGAACACAGCACACATAATGGTTTTAACACGTCTGTCTGCCCGGGTTCGACGCTGCGTTCAGTCTATGATACTTGGGATATTTTGCGTTGGGGCCACGGCTTGTTGCTCTGGACGGCTCCAGTGTTTGTATGACGACCTTTCAAGCACATGTCGCTCAAAGTCGAATAGGCTTAGGAAACGCGCTTAAGCCCAGTGGTAACTGCAAGGTAAAGGGCGCTTCTCTTAGCTGTTGAACTGTAATTTTTCACGCGGTGGGAAAAGTTCCTTGCAAGAGATAGTTTGACAGAAAGCTAATGCCAAGCTAGGGTCGAGTCATCTCAACAGAGCCACCTTTTGTATGACATATGGTGTTTAACATCCTAAAGCGACCTGGGCTATGAGGGACGGCGTGGTGGATTCCTCGCTGAGGTCCGCCGTAATAGAGGGCTCCGGACTCCTGGTTGAGGTTCTGTAACATATTGCACTGACATCGCTATGTATACGGGCGCCTAGTGTTTCGCCGCCATCTAAAAGCGGCCGCCGCGGCCGGAATCGCACCAGCGTCCTTGTGCTCAGCAGACGATCTACCGCGGCGGGGTCGAACTACCTTTTCTTTTTGTCAGTGGATCAACTAAACTCGCGTGCTTTTCTCTGATCTTTAATACGGACCGAAACATTCAAACGTTTCACTCGAACTGCAATGCAAAAAGCGCTCTGTATGGCATACGAAGAAAAGCAAAAGGAGAAAGCACTGAGTACTGAACATGCGGCACAGCCGACAATCCGCTCTGCTCGGAGCGAAGGCACGCTTGCCACAAGGTAAGTGACACGGCGAGGACTCGGCTACGCCCAATGACGCTCCCAGAATGCCGTAAGGGCTCCGTCTCGGGTGGGGCTTCAGTCACTCGTGTGCAAGTGTCGCGTGCTCGACGTCAATGCGTTCCGCACCGAGCTATGGCCGCGGGGAGACAAAAGGATCATCGCCGACTCGGGGGCGCGGCACGACGAAGTCGTCCTGGATTCGCGTGCCATACGCACGCATTGTACGAAACTACGAAAGCTGATGACACTGCGGATTGCTCCGGACTAGTCGCCGATGCCTTCTGAGCTGCTTATGAGCTTGTGCGGGGAAGGAAATAACTAGTATGGCGTCTCGGTACTTCGCAAACAAAAGAGAAGCTGTCCCCTAATCGTCGCCCGACACGAAAGTTCTTTCTTTGTGTTTTACTGTTTTGCGAGCACACAAGTTGCGCGTACGGTGCAGAGAAGCGCGTACTGTTTGTGAGAAACTGATCACTAGAGCAAATGAAGCGGTTTGTCTACAGTGATTAGAGCGTCCAACGGAGCAAAAAAAATGTTATGTACTGTTCTGGCTTCTTGTCTCACCTGGTCTTCATATTTCACATACTATACACGCACCGTATGCTTGTGAAAAAACAAAGGCAAACTAATGCAAGAAATAAAGCCATGATCATCAACAGCAAGAAAGAGACAGGTAATTGCGAAAGGATGACGATTAGTTACTCCCCGGAGCGATATTCCTTACAATGTTGCACAAAATACAATGTCTTTACGCACAGCTCTTTCACCTCTCCAACCCCATCCTCCTTTTCTTGACCAGTCGCTTGGAGTGTTGCGTTCTTTTCAAGTGCTCTATCCGAAGCTAACAAAACAGTAAACATCAAATGCTTCTTCCTGTTTCTTCTTCACGGAAACGGTGAGTAGGGAGGAAGGTACACAATGAACATATGTCCTATGCACATACTGCTCTGAACTCTTGAGTATACACCAAGACAGGACAGAAAACAGACAACGTAGAAACGCCATCGCATTAAACACTGGGAAACCTGCTCTGCGCACGGAGTGTCGCGACAAGACGTGCGGGTGTCATTAACGCTGTCTCGTGCACCCTAGGGACGACGAGGGCACGCGTAGCGTCTTGTTTCTTTTCCTCAATTTGCGACGCGCCCGTTACGCACTCTCTTATGCGCCTGCCGTTGCGTATACGCACGCTTACGCGGTCCGTTGTGCACGGTGGCTTTGTCACACCGAGGGTCACGCTGTCGTGATGTCAAGGGTTCAAGGCTTGGGCGTTGCCGCCGCAGCGCGCCTGTCATTTTTCTCCCGTTGCAGGAAAAGAAAAAACGCGCCTGGTCATGGCCACTGCGCCTGGTGGGACGATGAGTGCCGGAAGGCGTTACCCTGGAATGGCGGGGTTTGAAATAACGTTCAAGGTAGAGGAAAGGGCGGTATCTCTCTCCTTTTGGTGATGTTAAGGAGCAACGGGTTTATAAGCAGCAGTTGATGAGTTCCGAGAGTTACCATTAAGCGTGTGGTCTGACGCCCGAAGCCACTGATTGACGACAGAATCCGGTCTTTAACGGCAAAATCTTTTCAACGTGAAGTACAAATAGTTCCTAGATAATTACACTGGGCACATGGATCTATGTGCCGCCAGTCGGCTCAACGTAACGTCTTCGTGCGATGCATTCGATCGATGGTGGGCAGCGACGAAATGAAAAAAGAAGAAAAATTGCCTGGCCCGCACCGCCTGTGACGCAACGGGCTTAAACCAGTTTAAAATAACAGTGATGCACGAGGCCATAAAATACTGTAGAACAGAAAAAAACTAAAGAAAATAAATGTGACCTACTATAGCACTAGCTGCCGAGAGAGGACCAAAGGTGAGCAGGATTGTTATAGCCTGAACAGATACAGGTGCTCAAATGACTGAAATCGCAGGGTGTTGGCTGTCGTATTCATCGTTAACTGCTGAAAAAAGAAAGAGCTTCTGCTTCGCCTGTGGAAGAAAGTGCTCAACTGCCTGTTTGAACTATTCATCTCCGAGGAATCGGTTTACGGGAGAAATGAGCTTCTGAGATGTTGAAACAAAATTCATCACTAGAGGCAGGGTAGAAAGGTTAGCGTGTGTGGATGGCGACTTGAAGGCCACATTACAGTGCAACGCCTTCGATAACATGAGGTGTGTGAGCCGGACTACTGTTATGAAGCGGCAAAATTGTTTTGTACAATTTTTTTCTGGCTGTTTTCCTTGATTGCATCGCGCCCTCCAAGCCTCTAGTTGAGCAAAATAGGTCCGTGTTGTTGTAGTCCTTAATTGTGAGTGATGCGTTGGTGTATTATTATTCTCATGCGATAGGAATGTGTCATATTCACTGCATTGACTGTTTATAATTTCACTGACGGAGGACCATTTTTCTTCCTCCAGCCTACACTATTTTGCTTGCTCTGAAAATACCAGAAATACATCCAGGTTCCATACTCGGCCGATAACCACTCTTAGGTGCAGACTTCATCAGCGTTCGCCATACCTAATACTTTATGACCACTTAATCTTTTTTGGCATTTGAAATGCCATTACTTCGAGCTCTCAGCGCGAACAAATTTCGGACGTACCTTAACGTTCATGCGAGATTTCGAGACTTTCTGTGGGAATCAGAAGAAATTCCAATCACCATAGCAGCTTGAGAAATCATTACGTGCAATATATTCGTATGTCATCCACTCGGCGGCATATTTCTTCATTTACGGCTTCGATCGGACGTACACCCATGATTCGTCATCTTAATTTATTCTCTCGTTTCTAAACACTGCTGGTCACATTCCTACAGGACTGCGCCCTATCGGCGCACATATGCCTGCACAGTCTTCGACGATAGTTTGTCAATTATTCCTCATGCAAAGCTTACTTGCAAAACTAAATATTTCAATGGCCAGGACCTTGAACAGGACACGGTGCACCAGTTGAATCCTCATGAGAGTGCCAGCGGAAGAGACTACGAGAAATAAGGCATCCTACAAGTCAAACGCGAAACCGCGACTCCCACAACTGTGCGCAGGTCGCGCTCGTACGGGGACATTAGATGATATTCGTGCAGCTGTACGGCTGCTCTACTAAAGTCGAGGAAACTGCTTCTTCACACCGACTTTTGCAGTTATGCCCATGCACAGCCTTGAACTTGCCTCTTGCTGAGTTTACATCTTGCACACAAAATGCTCTGAGAAGCAACGTGACGGTATGCTTTACTATATCATGAGCGCCAGATGACATACCACTGCTTAACGTAGTACTCGAAAACGATGAGATCAAGTGAAGAGCTTACGGAGGGAAGGAAAAACCTCTTAACTCAAGATATTATGTTTTGGCCAGTTGAAGCGGAGACCACTAAGTGAAGACACTGGGCCCAGGATCCAGTCAAGCACATCAGATCTTTTTCTTCTGGTGGCATCTACCTTTTGTGGCGTCGAAATAACGACTGATTGACAAAAAACAGTTCAAAAATAACTTGGTGATTACAGTAAATATATTTCACAATTACAGCTGGTAAAGGTGATTAGTGGTTGGCAGCATTTGTTCACAACCGTTTTATTGCTCATGAAGTTCTCCGTAAGGCTACGCGACAGTATCGTTAGATGCATAGTGACCGCTTCGCGGCTCTAGCAGTCTTTGGGGAGAGGATATCTTACAGACGGCAAAGAAAACGGGTGGCAATGGAAGTTGACCTGAAGCGCTGATATTGTGGCGGAGGGGAGCATAGCTCGAGTTTATTTTGCGTGGGGCGACAGGGATCCGCTTCGGTTTCGGGAGGTGGTGGACTCGACTTCAGCCATCGGCCGGTTACCCACCGGTTTCCTCAAAGGGGGTACAAGCTATGCCTCTGCCTGCTGTTCGGCTTGGCATGTCTTGGCAAAGGAGCATGCGCCTTCAAATCCCTTCTCTGCGGGCTCTCGCGGGGTGGCTGCGACGAATGCCGAAGATCTTTAGTGCTCTGCGCTGCTGCGTCGACTGTGGGCGAGCAGACAAAAATACGCTGTCGCGTGCCTTGACTATGATGATGTGATTTTCAGATTGCTGCGCCCAGCGGCCAAACAGCTCCCAACTCACCTGCGCTATTCTAAGATGTTTCCTGCTTTTTATTTCAATGTGCATTGTTTCACGCACGTATTAAACTAAATATATGCCGCTACAGAACGTTGCTGCACGTTTCTGTAGGCCCCGATGTCCGTAGCAGAGGGCATCGGAGGAACTCGTGGACCAGCGGCTGGCAGATTTCCTGTTCGCATCCACAGGACCGCCGAGACTTGCTATATTTACGTGAAGTAACGGTGACTGGCAAAACTTTTGCTCGGGTCTAATGTTGGGAGTTGTTGGGCCACTGGGCCAGAAATCCGGCTTCGACAAATCCACCAACTTGGGAGATTGGTCAGAGCGCCCCTATCTTTTCACACTGCTTGAAAAGCCGATTCCGTGGGAGCATAGCTAGTGATCTCTGGCTTGCAATAAAACTTAGGCTTCGGGAGTGAGGCGTTTCTAAGAATTCCATAAAGGACAAAGGTCCATTGAACGTACGCAGGGCCTGAAGAGATTAAGAGTGTCGAGGTTAGCCCAGACGCTTTAGTTTTGCGCAGATATCGGTTTAGGGGCAGGAAGGAAGGCGGGGCATGGTATGGAAGTGGGCAGAAGACGACCGCTTCTACATAGCGCGAAATTTTTCACTGAAAAGCCACACTAGCCCCCAATTTCCGACGCAAGATGGTGAAAATCGGAGGTCCCCTCAAACCACCTCCTCTTGCAAAAGTTGCCCATAAATTCGCTTCTGTCTGATATGTGTTTGGACTCACCGCTGGATCTTCATTTACGGGGCCACCGAGACTTGATGTATTTATTTGAAGTAACGGTGACTGGCCGAACTTTTCTTCGGGTCTGAGGCTAAAAAGAAATTTCAGCTCGAAGGAATAAAGCAGCTATTTAACCAATGAAATAGAATCTCGCCGGAGTTCGCAGGAACTCAGGAAAATAACATCCAGCCACTGTCATTTCTACACTCTGTGGAAAGCTTGACAGGCACGGGGTTTTTCGTTCGGTAACTTGTATACGTGCATTAATGCCCCGCGTACTGAAAATAAATCTTATTCATTGTAATTTGATGCATGTGCATTATTTATGACTTTTGTGTATTTTTTGTACTGCGGCGATAAGTATAATCATTTTACCTTGCATTAAAACGCAGGTGCCGCATATTCGTTGTAAACGTCCGCGTTCGGAGTCAGCACAAAGCCACAGTAACTTTGATCACGTGATAGAGAGGACTTCAGAACTTGGCGGCCGAACTCTGTAATCCTCGAAAGAGCTCAGCCAGATTATATGCAGAGTATTATTTTCTAAGGTCTTGTTGTAGAGATAAAAAAAAAACATAAGTTGTGACCGCTGCGCTTCCGAACCGCATGTAATTATGTCAGGTGCTTTTCACAGGCTTTCGTAGCTACGTGGCTTTTGTAGAGCTTAGTAGGACACGAGCCGCGCCACAGCTAGCTTTTGGAATGCCATTCTTTAGTGTGGCCACTGCCGCCTCGAAATGAACCCGGGGCTTTGTGCTGTATCGTAGCGAACTCACAACTCCTCAGAGAAACCGCACTCACATTAGGCTTCACTACAGCTAGAAGAAACATTTTCAGCCGCCTCTGCATAGTGTTGCTGAAATAACAGCCCTTATGGTCTACCGGCGCTGTGCCTCTCTATTCCATTCTGTTGCCCAAAAAAGCGCTACAGAATGTTTCTTGTGCAAATGCGCCTTGCCGTTAACCAAAAACAAAATCCTCACAACACTCACGTATAAAACAGTCACATGCATACAGGTGCACCAACGTGTTCCATAGTTTCTTCCTCAGTCACAAGGGAGTTCCTGTTTCGAATTATCATGAAATCTTCCTGACCAGTAGAAAGGTGTCAAATGACTTTGATGCTATTGAAGACATCAACAGATGGCTTCCTAGCATTTGGAGCGGTGTTTAGAAAAGTTCTCTTTCCTTCGACTTCGACACAGGTGTTGTTTTAAGCGCCACATCGGGCCCTGGCGGAGTAGACGAGCTCTTTGGCCCAGCATTAACGTGACCGGCGGGGCAGCAGAGGCTACTGGCCGACTGGCCGGTCCTCTTCTCCTGCGGCCTACTCGCCGAGCGTGTCTCTCCGGCCAAGGGTGAAAAAAAAAATGCTAGAGCCCGCCTGCTTTTCACGTGGAAATGTGGGTCGCGACAGCGAGGGCGACGCTCTCTTGCTCGAGCCGCACCGGCTCTACATCGCACCGCCCATCTTCCTCTTCCTCTCTCTGTGCACTTGCTTTCCCACTCACCCTGCATCGTCGACAACGTTTGCTTTGTTGCTTGCTGAATTGGCGACTCGCACTTTCGCCATCCTTCTTGCAGTTTGTCTGCCGTTGAACCTCCGGAATGAAAGTGAGAGGAGTGTGCGGCTTCCCTCCTGCTAGCTTTCGTTTCTCACGTTATAGTCTGAGGCTGTTCGAACTTTCTCTTACGCTCGCCCACCCTCTCCTCTCCTGTTTATGAGGATTCGAAAGAGCTGGAGAGCCGCTCATGGGGCGGGACGGGACAGCTCAGGTGCTCGGAGATGGAGCCCTTCTGGACAGCGACGCAGGTGCCGTCGGTCTTCGCTGCGGCCTGGAGGACGCTGCAACATCGGCTTTAGGAGGTCCGGTACAATGACCAAGTGAGTTGGTTGAATGCACACGTAGGAGTTTCCTTTGACAAAGTTCTTGCACTGTCCAGATGGTATGTCAGCGAAAACCTACTGCGGACAGACAGGGGAGCAATGCCCTGTTGTGGTGCTTCTAACCGCCCCACGACCATTTGCGTGCGTTTACGTCCTCCATATGTTTTGTGCTCCAGGCACACGACTTCTGTCGCATATGTTGCGATTGCCTAACTACTGGCTTAGTAACACTATGTTATTGGGTAATGTTGCCATGAATTTCTGTCTGCTTTCAATGTTTACCTGCGATGGTTCACCGCCACTATTCATTCTGCCTCGTAGCATGATGGCTTCTTAAACGCTTACGCGATGCGCTAGCCCGCAGTGCGTATTCAAACGACCCTAATAATGCGTCCACCGTGCTTGGCGCAGATCGTAGTTTTGTGGTTGCAATGAAAGGCAAATGCTCGCCCTTGAACTCTTTAAAAACAGCTGATGCCCAAACCATTAAGAAACCGGCGGAAATGAAAGGACAGGTGTGAAAGTGAACGAAAAGAAAAACGAACAACCTAATTTCCTCTGCGTCGGTCTGCCCGGTGGAGCCACTAATAAGAAGCAGCCAAACCTACCACATTCTGTAGGCATGGGTGACCCAACCCACATCTGATCGGGTCCGCGGTGCCGCAGCACTCGAAGTGCCACCTGTTCACTGCGTTTCATTCTATATTCTACGGAGCCCACATGGACTGTATGTAAGCTCCCTATTCTACTCCGAACCGTAACTTTCCCACAAGATTACAGATGTGGCACTATTGCGCTTAATCAAATAAATGCAGTATCTCTGAGAAGTACAACGTACAAGTACAGACCCTTTCATTAATTAGGTAACGTTTTGGGGAATGGGGAAGGAACAGAATAAAAGATGATCGAAGCCACGTGTACAAAAGGAGCGACGAAGCTGCAAGAGGCCTTCTAAGCCGCAGGTTTTCTGCATTGGACACACTTTGCAGAAGGCGGCCTCTGGCAGATTGGCAGTCGTAGGCTGTGTGTTTGGACCGAAAATGAGAGAAATAAATGCTTCAGTCGCAAATAATGAACGTAAAAGTACTAAAACCAAGCCGAACGCAACAGTCAGTGAACAACACGGCCGATCTGGAAATGATAATTTCCGGCCTGTCGTCGTAAATCACATGGGGAATCCCAAAGTTTTGACGTCACACGCGTGGAGCGAAACATACTGGTAAAGAGAGCAAGACTGAACAAAATAGATTGGTTTAAAGTTTACGGGGTTAAACCACCGTAAACCCCGTCCCAAAGCGACTCCGGCTATGAGGGACGTCGTAGTGAAGAGATCCGGAATAATTTTGACCACCTGGGGTTTTTTAACGTGCACTGACATCGCACAGTACACGGGCAGTAGAGATGATACTAAGGGCAGAAAAGCGGAGCAGCTGGAATTTTCACGTTTAGCCGATTATGTTTTGCTGCCGTTCTGCTTTACCTCGTTCTGCGATTCAGTGTTGCGAGTCAAACTCCGCCAGCATGTAGCTTTAATAAATTGCTCATGTGAGGCTTTTGCTACTAACAATGTTATCATGCATTCCCAATGGCGGGGGTTTTGTACCGTTCCGACGCATGCCATCCCGAAAATATCACCTAGTGAAAGTCGCAAATATCTGTCCTTATAAGCTTCATTTATTACAGCCCAAGAACTTGTATGATGTATGATAATATGTAGTCCTTACACCGATTTCAGATTTCACAAGGTGCGGTGAGGCTACTGAGGAAGATTTTGCATACTATACATATTGTTGGGTGTGCAAGACATCGTATAAACAAAGGCGCTACCGGATCTCTTTCATTTATTTTTTACTTTCTGAGAGGTGGAAGGTGCACAGCTTATCAAAATTGCGCCCTTTGTGCCATTGAAGTTTGCTCACTTGTCCCACTTGAGGAGTTGATAAGAAAGGTGGGACTTCTTCTCGCACGTAAACCAGGCACTTGAGTTCTGAAACGTCGGGCAGTTGTACACGCAGCTATCTAGAACTAGGTCATCTATCAGGCAGATAATGCCATGTAGCTTTTGTGGATCAGTTCAGGGCAGTTATTGTTTGGACAACTTGCTGCGAGAGGAAACGCATGACAGCGTGAGTGGTATTTCATTTAGCCCGAAGCAGTTCCAATACAACTATACTGGGCAGCTCCCGTTAACTTGCCATCAAGTAAATAAAAATTATTGCTGTACTCAGGACGTCTCGCTCGAATATGGCATGTTCTGGCTAACGCATGTACTGGTGGTTGTAGTGGTTGTTTAATAAAATAATAGTAAAAAGGAAGGAAAAGATTTGCCGCTGGTGTCACTGGGTAGGCACTACCGTGTTTTGTGTTCAGTCGGAGCTTTGCACGCACGTTAACGAGACTATTTCATATCATTGTTTTAGGGTTTTATGGGGTTTAACGTCCCAAAGCGACCCAGGCTGTAAGAGACAACGTAAGTGGAGGGCTCCGGATAATTTCAACCAACTGGCGTTCTTTAACGTGCACTGAAATCATACAGTACACAGACCTCTAACATATCGCCTCCATCGAGATCCGACGGCCTATGCCGGGATCGAAAGTATGTCAAATCTGAGAAAAGAGCATTGATCAATTATTCCTGTAGTACCTTCGATGTCCCACTCGTTAGTTGAGAACGGATGCCATGGTCACCGTCAAAGATCTTGCTTATTAATTATTGTCATTGTGAAGCTCAGTGATTATTTCCGTGAAAGACGGCGAACCAACTAGGCCGAGGACGTGGCAAACATTGAATTTTACAACGGACGAGGTACGATTGCTTGGCAAATAAGGTTATTCAGCGCGTACGTGTGTGTATCCTCTGAATAAGCATCTTTGATTATTGCCTTCTTCATAATATGCTGGCTTTGTAAAGAGCAACTGGCCGGGCTCTGTGTCGAACGGTTTGGCGAACTTGAAAAAAGGCATAGTCAGGGACGAAGTCATTGTTTTTAATGATAGTCAGGTAAATAGCAGAAGAGAGTATTTAAAAAAAGTAGCATTTCTAAAAACGAGACATTAATCTCATTAAGATGAGCAGAACGGAAAAACAGTGCCGTTTTAATAGGTTGCACGGTACGCAGCCCAAACAGCTGAAAGTTTAATCCAATGCCTGCTTGTTAGTTTGCAATATCGGACAAGACAACATATTGTGTGCGCGCCAAAATGGTAACCCAGGCTGCAATACTGACTCAGATTGGCAGAATTTTCGGAGTCTTTGAGATAAGAACATTCATTTATTAAATGCTCGTTTAACTTTCAATCTCTGGCATAATGGAACTCCTATAGTTTCCTTTTACTCTCGTAACTTGCGGCTGAGTAGCAAGGCTAATGTGTGCAGCCTGTACAGTCCTTATTCAAACATTCCTTGCTGCAGTCAGCATGCGCATAGACAGTCGGATGAGTTAGACAGGCAGAGCAAAAGGCTGGGTCTAAAAATTAATATGCAAAAAACCAACGTAATGTTTAACAGTCTAGCAAGGGAACGGCAGTACACAATTGGCAGCGAGAGCCTGGAAGTGCTAAAGGAATACGTCTACTTGGGCAGGTAGTAACAGCAGATCCGGATCATGAAGGAGATAACTAGAAGAATAAGAATGGGTGGGAGCGCATTGCGTTCTCTCAGATCATGAGTGGCAGTTTCCAATTTTCCTCAAGAGAAAAGTGTACAACAGCTGTATCTTACCGGTACTCACCTACGGGGCAGAAACGTGGAGGCTAACGAAACGAGTTCAGCTTAAGTTAAGGACAATGCAGCGAGCCATGGAAAGAAAAATGATAGGTGTAACGTTAAGAGACCGGAAGTGGGCAGAGTAGGTGAGAGAAAAAACGCGGGTCAATGACATCCTAGTTGAAATCAAGAGGAAGAAATGGGCTTGGGCAGGGCATGTAATGCGAAGGCAAGATAACCGCTGGTCCTTAAGGGTAACGGAATGGATTCCAAGATAAAGTAAGCGTAGCAGGGTGCGGCAGAAGGTTAGATGGGCGGATGAGATTAAGAAGGCTTCAGGCAAAGGGTGGATGCAGCTGTCAAAGGAAAGAGTTAATTGGAGAGACATGCGAGAGGCCTTTGCCCTGCAGTTGGTGCAGTAAGGCTGATGATGATGATGATGACGAGACAGTCAATTGTGCTCAAACAACTTTTGCGGCTTCTAATAAGCTTTCGTATCATGGCATTCTTTTCCTTTCATACGGGTACCGTTGACAGGCACGTACAGCAGACCTTTCACCCATGACACTTTGCGGTCCAGCTTACCCCGGCATTGTCCAGGTAGACTTGTCTTCTGGGCTGGTCGACGTGTCCTCTTCCGCAGGCGCTGTCTGCCCCGACGTGACAAATTGAACGTCACAGTTTTACCTACGCGGGACCACACGAACAGCTGCCCCTTGCGGCGGCAACTGACGATGTAGGCGACGACGCAGAGGATGACAACCGGCCCGCCGGGGCCGGCATTGGACCCCCCTTTGTCTGGAAAGAGCGCAGCTTTCCTCTTGTGGCATCACGCCCATCGATCGACGAATGAAGCATGTGTCTGTCCTTTCAAATGAGCAGCAGCTTCCGGAGGACGCTTGTCCAACACCGTATCCAGGAGCGTGGCTCTCCGGAAAGCGCTCAAGAACTTTTGCTTTTTTTTGGCGTGTTTGTGTGCGTGCCTTCACGCTTCGCGCTCCATCGACGACCTCGCTGGAGGAATAAACGTTCTTGCGTTAAAAGGGAAGAAGTCTGCGAATGACATCTTCATGCTATTTTTTTCGTTTACATGCGACATGTCAATTAGAGACAAGGCCGCTGGCGTTGCGAGTCCCGTACAGGCGTGAACAAAAATATGGAGAACGGCTGCAGAGCTGTCAGCGTTATCTGATGGTTCGTGCCAGTGGTTGAGATATGGGCAGTGCGTCCTCCTTAAAGGGATCATGACATGATCTACCAACAAACCGTGCTTTTACGTTGAAGCTACTAGCCACGACGTAATTATGCGTACTTAAAATATTTAGAGGACGCTTAAGCTTTGCCTTTAAGAGCAGGACGCGACAGCGTGTTGCAGCATTGCCAAGGAATCCACGGAACGCCATCGTCCTTCGGTGCGACCCCTTGTACGGACAATCTAAGGAAAGGAAACATATCTTGGTGGACACCCGAACCGTGCCGTAAAGCAAGGAAAATGAAAATAGAATTTTTAAGGAAACGAAAGGACGCCTGTCACATATCACGGTGGTCACCCGAACCAGGCCGTAAGGGAAGGAAATCGAAATGATAATTAGTTTTAAGGAAAGGAAATGACGCCTTGTCTCAGAATTCTCGCTGTACACCCGTACCGCACCGTAAGAAAAGGAAACAAATTGGCAGTGGCTTAACTCGGTTATGTCAGGATATACGTAACGAGAGGTACCTTTCCCTGGCTGAGCTTGTTTTTCGGAAAAACGAATGGTGTGATCAGTCACACGGCGGGCCTTCACATCCTCTTCTGTTGGTTCCCATTGACTGACGCCTTCCATAGGCTCCATCTCGGCGGCTATGCGCCGTCTTTTACGCTCGGCAGTCTGGCATCTCCGTTTGGCAAGGCATTCTTTTCTGTTCGGGCGGCTCCGCTGCTCTATTCGCCTTCTGACGCTCATTCTCTGTATGTTGAATAACCAAGTGCCAGGCGACAACTTCAGGATCAGAAGAGTTTCTGTTGTCTATACCGCCGATTAGCAGCGGCGGACTCTTCTCTGCATGCATGTCAAACGTGATGCAGACGCCCATTACATCTCCGCCTTTTATACGCATTGCTCCGCATGCGAAGCGTGGTTAGGGCGATAGAGCCGCGTGCGACGAGGCGGCGACGAAGAACGCGGCGCATGCGCACAACTGCTCGTCCGCGCGACGTCACTCTCGGCGTCAATGGTGGAGCGGGCGCGCAGCCGTGGCGACGGTGAAGCGCATGCCGCCCCTTGCTCCTCTCCGGTTGCCATGATAACGGCCCATGCGCACAACTCGCCTCTCCCATGTACCGCGAAACGCTTGACCGGTAGCCGAGTGTAGCCCGCTACAAAGTCCCTTTTCTTACGGCGCGGTTCAGGTGTCCACCGAGATGCGCCATTTTTCGTTCACGGCCAAAGACGCCAGCGACACCGGCTTTTCTGGGACACGAGCTCTTTAACGCTGTCGCGTTAAAAAGATTGGTATGTGTTTAACTTAGTGACACCGAGCAGACGTGCGAAAGCAGGTGGCGATTCTTCAATTGGAGGAGGCACTTAAGTTGCCTTAAGGCTATGACGCGATCTATTTTGTGTCTTAATCATTATCAATATGTGCACAATTGCTCATTCTCTACTTAACATTTACAAATGGCGGCGACTCCTTATTCTACTACTAGCCAAGTGGGGCAGCGGTTAAGTGATGCGCCACTGCACTGGCTGGTGGCTGCTCCTATCACAGCCACCGGTAGAAATTGTGCGACCCAAGTTCAAGGATGCACTGACGATACCCTCTTGAAAACTTGGCATAGTGAAGCTTTCGCTTCAAAAAAGTAGGGCTCTACGCACGCATTTGAGCTGGAATGTGTAGTTTGAAGTTGTCGCCTCTAAGCCCCTCCCCCTGGCAGCGAAGGCTATTTTGAGGCAGCCTGAGCGACGTCATAGACTGGCAGCATCGTTTAGCTACAAAACTGAGTGCGGCCTACTCGAATTCGGCTGTGGCACATTAATTGTGCTGAAGTCGCAGAGACCGGTTGTCTCTTTCCAATTTCCCCCTTCTCATCACCGAACCGAAGCCTGAACAACGAAAAACTCACTAAGCCTCTACGCTCACTAACAGCAGTTCAGCCGGTTTAGTAGCGAGCAAGCACGCGACTGTCAGCTTATATTGTCACGAAACGCGAGCGTGCCAGTGTTGCCTGACTTGCACACTGGTCAGGAGAACTTTTAAAATTTAATTTGAAATTACTCGCTGCACCAAGTGAGCTCATACTTTGTCCATTTGTTCTGGAATGGAAAACAAACGGGATGCAATACGCACCTTGAGGTGCCTGAATAGGCATCCCACCTAGTCGTTGTAAGGGCTTGACCCATTAAGTCACGACCCCCAACACCTCTTTCTATAATTAATAAATGTTTTAACCACGACCAACAAACCTTGAGTACGAAAAATGGTCTCACGACTCCTTTAATGGGCTGGCGTGTTCTCGCACTCATATCCATAAGAAACATCTTTTGCGACAGAAAAGTCCCCAAAGACAACTGTTCGCTCCCGCGGTCGCAGGCTGTATTGGCGAGTGAGTTAATACGAAAGCATTACTATAGTCTCATTACGAGAAGAGCCGGCAGCGTGTGTTTGTGTGAGTACTCCCAGATGGTACAGAAAATACCAGAGATGGCAAGAAAAATATTGTGACGTCATCCGTCATCAAGCGATGTCAGTGCACGTTAAAAATCCCCAGGTGATCGAAATTATTCGGAAGCCCTGCACTACGGCGCCTCTTTCACGCCTTTCTTCTTTCACTCCCACCTTCCTCCATTTCCTTACGGCGCGATTCGGATGCCCACCGATATATCTGACAGTTACAAAGAATTTAAAAATTGAAATTCGGTTTTTGAGGAAAGGAAATGGCACAGTTATTGTCTGACCATGCCTTAAGGGGTGTGAACTCTGGCTCTGGGTGTGAGCTCTGGCTCCGGCTTAAGGGGTGTGAACTCTGGCGTAGCGAAATCGTTACGAGGTACCGTAGTGAAATGCCCGCCGTGGTTAGATCACTCGGCTACTGATCCGGACGCGTTTCGATTGAGGCGAAACGCAAAGGCGCCCGTGTGCTGTATGTTGTCAGTGCACGTTCAAGAACAAAAATGACAATTTTTTCTGGGGGGGGGGAGGAATGGCGCAGTATCTATCTCACATATCGGCGGACACCTGAACCGCGCCGTAAGGGAAGAAACAAAGGAGGGAGTGAAAGAAGAAAGATTTGCAGGTGGTGAAAATTGTTGTTGTTGTTGTTATCCTCATACTATACCACATGCCCACATAGGGGGATTGGCCAAGAATTGGGGGGCACAGAGAGTTTCTCAGATAAATATTTCCTAGAATTTTCCTGGTGAAAATTATTCCGGAGGCCTCCACTAAGGCACTTCTTTCTTCCTTACTTTCACTCTCGCCTTTATCCCTTCGCTTACGGCGCGGTTCAGGTGTCGGCCGAGATGCGAGACAGGTACTGCGCCATTTCCTTTCCCCAAAAATCGGTTTACTGATCCGGAGTTCCCGGGTTCGAACCTGACCGCGGCGGCCGCGTTTTGATGGAGGTGAAAACACTAAGGCGCCCGTGTGCTGTGCGATGTCAGCGCACGTTCAAGATCTCCAGGTGGTCGAAATTATTCCAGAGCCCTCTACTACGGCACTTCTTTCTTCCTTTCTTCTTTCACTGCCCCATTTATCCTTTCCCTTACGCGAGGCGGGTTGCAGGTTCGGGAGGTTGCATATTTCACATTGCGCGTTTCCCTTCGTCATACGAGGAAACTAATATAGAAAGTATCTCACTTCTAGGTGGACACCTAAATAGCGCAATGTGGAAAGAGAGGAAGGTGAGAGAAACAAGATAGAGCTACTGTTGTGAAGGGATGATTTCGGCTACGCGGGTAGGGAGAGGGAAAAATTGTGGCTCGAGTCCACGCTGTGGAGTTGTGGGACAGTGAAGCTGTAAAACGACACCCAATTACCCATTGCGACGTCACTTGAAAATTCCCACATGTGACTCTACAAAGAGAGAAACCAGAGACAAGTGAAATGTACTAGAGCTATGTGCTGTATGTTTGCATTCATTTTTTAGCCTGGCGTTTTTTGCTCACAACAACGACACGAAACCGCTACCGTAATTTTTACCGGGAAAGACACGCGGGTAGAAAGAAACGTGTTTCCCATTGTTTGCAGGCGCCGGTTATCATACAGTACGCGGTTTGCACTTCACAAACCTAGCCTGTAGGGATACATGCTCCAGGAAGGGGAATAGGAGAGTCAAACAGCACTCCCAATAAACAAGACCCTACTGTCCATAGCACACGACAAAATAACAAACACGGGGATTGACCATGGGATCACCGAAATCATTCCAAGAAAAAGAAGAAGGGGAGGTGGCATTTTCGTAGTCAACGTATACAGCCCCGAAGGCAGAAAAAGGAGAACTATGGAAGTCTCTTCCACGAAACAAAAAAGCTAGCCAGAGGGAACGCTCTAGTAGTAGTGGGAGACATTAACGCAAGGGACCCCAGTTGGGGTATAAAAACGCGGTCGAAAAAGGCAGCGACATCAAAGAGGTGGTCGAAGATGACGACTTCCAGCTTATAACCGACCCGGAAGTCCCAACCCGAGTAGGCAACAGCGTGCAGGAAGACACTAGTACGGAACTAACTTTTGTCGCCCAAACCAAGCTAACAACATGGGAAAACATGCAAGATGGGCTAGGAAGCGAACACCTCAATCAAAACACAAATTGGTACAGATCACCTCAGGAGAAGAATAGGCACCGCAAAGATAACAGACTAGAACACCTTCAGAGAAGCATGCAATGAACTGTTGAGGTAAGGAATACAATCCACAAATGAATGGTTGTGGCAAACTGCAAGCAAAACAAAAGGACTACACCAAAGAAATTGACCGCACAGAGCAAACACCCGAAGTGGACCCCAAACTGCTGAATCTATGGGAGGAAAGACAGTCTCACTAAGAGGTGGAAAAGACAAAAACTAAATAGGAAACTAAAAAAGAAGATTGCCAAGATGAACCAGAAGATGAAGCAATATGTGGAGCAACTAGCCCGAACCAATGGCAGCAATTTAGCAATTCTCTATGGGGTACACTAAGCACTGCAAAAACGTGGAACATCCTTAGGTCTTTACTGGATCCGGCCAAGACCAAATCCGAAAACAACAAGGCAATAGAAAGGCTGGTACATCAGTTTCAGGGCACCAAAGAAGAACTAATAGAAAAAGTAAGACAGAAGTGCTATGAAAACGACAATCAGACAGCATAAGTGGAAGGATATAAGGGAACAGCAAACCCTACCCTAGACATACCCATAACTAGGGAGGAAGTATATGCAGCAGTAAGGAACACAACATGAAACACGGCGGCGGGCGCAGACGAAATCAAAAACGCACAAGTCAGGAACCTAAGCGACGAGTTGGTTGCAGAACAAACAGACTACATCAACAAACTATGGACCGAGGAAACCATGCCCGAAGACTGGAAGCACTCAGAGGTGGTAATGATTCCGAACCCAGGAAAAAAGCTGCAAGTAGAAAACCTGCGACCAATCTCGCAAACCTCGTGCCTAGGCAAGCTATATGAACGGGTGATAACGATGAGGCTCCAAAATTATACGGAAGACCGCGATCTCTATCCGCAGAGCATGTACGACTTCCGATTTAAATTATCAATGCAAGATGTGCTTCTAAAACTCAAAGAAGAAGTACTGAGCAATATAAGGAGGAAAGGAGAACACATCGCCATGGCCCTGCATATAAAGGGAGCCTTTGACAATGTCAGCTGTATCAGTTCGCAATGACGGCACTCGACAGCATGAAGGCCAGAACAAGAAGCATGCAGTTTATTGCAGGGCATTGATATATATAGCCTTCGTGATAGCGCGGTTTACGCACTGCGCATGTCAGGCACATTGTTATCGTGTTATCACGCAAGCCCGATACATCAGCCATGAAGCTATACTCGCAGGACTGGATAATCTAAAATGTTGGGAATAGATCCATGGCTACGTGATGGCCTTTTTATCAAATAGGACTACAACGATTGGAATAGGAGAAGTTAGATCCGAGGTGATACGCACCCCAAACAAGGAAACCCCCCAAGGATAAGTAATTTCCCCACTACTCCTCAATATGGCAATGATCGGGCTGGCCAAGCAACTAGAAAAGATAGAAGGAATCAGACACGCGATGTACGCAGACGACATCACGGTCTGGATAAACCGAGGCTCGCTCGGAGAAAAAGAAGAGAAGCTGCAAGAAGCAGCTACATGCATAGAGGAATACGTAAAAGCAAGAGGCCTCGCTTGCTCTACCGAGAAATCATAACTGCTAAGAGTCTGGAGAGGAAAGATGAACCAGACGGTGCCGCAAGAAGAAGAGTATAAGCTAAGGGTTTATCTGGAGGGGCAGCCGCTACCAGCGAAGACAACCGTAAGAATACAAGGAATGTGGCTTCAGTCCAAACAAAGATGCAGCCACACTCTTGCGCTACTCAAGAACACCACGACGCTAGCAGCACGCATGATAAACAGGGTATCCAACGGAAGACAAGGGATGAGGGAGGAAGACACGCTTCAGCTGGTCACAAGCCTAGTAAACAGCAGACTAAACGTTCTTCTTCGTAAGGTCTCTTCCTTTGCCGCAGACCTTACTAGGTTATTTGAGTTGCTTCTTCTCCGCACCAGAGGTGCCCACCGCCCGAGACGGTTGCTTTGTTGGATGACCGCAGACTTCTTTTCCGCACCAGCGGTGCTCCGTCGTAGACGGTATTGCGACGACTCAGAATGCAGGCGTTAACGGGAGTATGAATTGACTGTATTATACGAAATATTTACATTGCAAGCACTCTGATATAGATGAGACAAATTGAAAACGGTAAAAAGGTTAAAGAACAAAAAGGTGGAACTGGCTGACACTAGGGGAGGCCCCTACTCGGCATAGCCGAAGATGCATTACATCTGACCTTAGCCCAGAACATTTTCCAGGGCTCCGGGCTCTGGTTTTAAAGACCTAAAGGCCCAGCCCATCCCTTGCATCACCCAATCACAACACACTAACTCGTGATTGGTTTACAAACTGCATGGCACGCCTTCCAGTTTCGGCAAGGTTCAAAACCCTCTCCCTAAAATACACAGCAGAAAAAGAGCATCAAAATCGCTATAAGAAAATAGATTTCAGGAATGGACCCTCGAAACGAGTGGCCCGCCAGGTTTACGTGCCACGCCCTATACTTCCACAGTATGATTCGTAATCTCTCCCTCAGAAGAAAAAAAACACAACCACACATCGTACCCTCACGTGCAAGCGGTTTCGTCGAAGCTCGTCAACCCTGTCGCCGTTCCGCAGAGCTGTCGTCGGACTCCTGCCGGCGGGGTGCTTCCACTGTGTGCGACTGGCCGCTCGGTCCCTACTTTCCCAGGGGGTTTAGCGTTCTCTGGAGCATACGCGGCTTAGCTTCAACACCGATACTCGCTCGTTGGGGTTGTTTCAAATCTGGCCGCCGCGGTCCATTCCTCATTCTCGCTGCTCCCCTCCTTGACATTTTCAAGATCTTCCCACGAGATGCCCTTCGCAAGGTCGCGTCGCGTCGCGTCCGGTGTTTGCCAAGACGAGGGGGCCTCCAGAATGAAACAGTGCGAGGACAAAAGCACGCGGCCGTCGCTGTCAGGGGTGCTTGACCGCAAGACGGGAGCTCCTTTTCAGCGCGGCCCGCCGCCGCCCGTCACCGAAGGGGAAAGGGGGGGGGGCTGCCGCGGAGAGGCGCCGAGACCGCGCAACTGGCTCTAATGACCCCGCGGATCATCCGATCCCTTACAAGCAGAGTAACATAGCGCCTCCCCTACCATAGCTACACCAAGCAGGAAGAGCAAAGAATTGACGCTATAATAAGGCAGGCATACAAAACAGCATTTCACCTGCCACAACTCACATCAACCGAAAAACTAGTAGCGCTAGAGATACATAATAGCTTTGCCGAGTTAAAGGAGGAAATAATGAGCAACCAAATCCAGACTAAAACAAACCAAAGCAGGAAGGGTACTCTTAAGGAGATGCTGCAGCGAAGGACTAGTAAAGAAACTCGAGGTCACAAAAGAGATACCTGAAGAGTATCGGAGCACAATACGTGTCGCGCCGATACCAAAAGATATGGATCCAAATCTACATAAGGCGAGAAGAGAGGCTAGGGCTGAGCACATGCAAAAGAGGTTAAAGGAGAAAAGCAACTTTGAATACACCGACGCAGCGAGATACGACCACAACAACGGCGCAGTAGACACAGTTGTAAACGAAAACCTACAAGAGGTGACAAGCGCGTTCCTAAAGGACTGCACAGTAGTGGAAGCGGAAGAGACGGCGATAGCTCTAGCAATCTCGGAAGGCAACCGTACGGGCAGATCCCTGACAATCGTAACGGACTCGCAAACGGCAAGTCGAAATGACATGAAGGGCAGAATAGGGAGCACAGCACAAGCGCATTAGAGACACCCACCCAGCCGACAAGAACACTAAACACACGATTATCAGGATACCAGGGCATACAGCGGTAAAGGGAAACCAAGTGGCCGATAGAGTGGCTCGAGGGCATACAACCGAGCACCGTATGCATACAGCCACGAGGAAGCCGAAACAGTAACCCTAAAATATTCAGACACACTGAATTACTACAAAGGTGTAAGAAGATATTCACCAACCAACGCAAGACTAAGCAGGGAAGACGAAGATGCATGGAGATTAATGCAGACACCTTCCCCTGTGGGGACCTGCCCTGCAGCCCCCTGAGTTTGCTTTCCCGCGAGGCACCGTGCAGCGGCGGTCTCACCTCGAGGCTGAGCGCATTCCCTTGTGAGTTACATTAACTGGCAAGAGAGGGCGCCAGCATCGCTGCGCGGAGACTGCCAAAGCCCGCGCGCGGGAGTGGGGGGCTTCGGCTGGGATCGTCGGCGCAAGCGGACGTGTCGCTCGCGGCTCCGCTCTTCGCCGGCGGGGCGAAGAAGCGACGGGGAGACAGGCTCCCGTACTCGTCCCGTCCGGCCTGCGGAGTTTATATCCCTTGCCCTAGCGCGGGCGAACATTCGCTCGGAACCTTGCTGGTGAGTCGGACGACCTCGATTCATTAGCATACCTTGTTGCTAGCTGGCGTTATTGTTTCTGTAGCAATAAATGCCTGTTTGTGTCAGCCAATGTGTCGTTCCTTTGTTCCCCCAGAACAAGGCCCGCCGGGGTAGGCGAGCGCTTGGTAGCGTACGCGATCACGGGGTGGGGTCCGGGTGGCTTTGAACCGTGTCAGCCGCGATTGAGTGGGGAGAACCTACTTGTCTCCCCAAGTCAACCCCACACCCCAACCTAAATATCTTAAGCAAAATGTTTCCTACGCAGTTCGAGGCAAGATGCCCATGGTGTGGAGGCAAACCAACACTATATCATACGTCATGGACCTGTAAAAAGATAGAGCCGCCGATCATTGATAGTCAATAACCCGAATATTGAACAGTGAGAGGGTATGCTGACCAACACACACCTGGAGACTCAAAAGGGTCTGATAAACAGAGTGCGATGAGCAGTTGTACACAGTGGAGCCTTAGACTATGGCCTCAACCCTGTAACAAGATGGAATGTCAACCGAAGAAGGAAGACACCATCTGAAGCAATCAAAAACGATTTTGAGAGCTCAATAAATGGTCTTTCCTCCTACACCTCCTGGACTTCACACGAGGGCTTCGAATGACGTCAACCCCTTTCGAAGCAGTTGCAAACGTAACGTTTACCGGAACGCGTCGTTGTAATTGCCGGCACCGCGAGTCGGAAAGATTCCTTCCCCTAGGGCTTTATTTGGGTGTCCACCGAGATATGTGAGACAGGCGTGATTTCCTTTCCTTAAAACCAGTTTTCATTTAATTTTCATGCCTTGCGGCGCGGTTCGGGTGTCCACCAAGATATGTTTCCTTTCTTTAAATTCTCCAACGGGCAAGGCATCGCGCCTAACGGATGATTGCATTCCGTGGAGCCCTTGGCAACGCTGCGCCCCGCTCTTAAAGACGAAGCAGCTGCAAACCTGGTGCTCAAACGAAAGTTTCCTTGGACGGTAGAGGTATACAGCTATAGAGCTTCGCTGTAAAAAGAACTTTATTAAAGAGCGACATATTAAGCTCTGAAAAGATCCTGGGCATGGCGCACCAGGGCACGGTGGTCGTCCAGTTGGTCCGACGCCAGCCACGTACTCCGGATAGGACTAGAACGGAGTTCGGAGAGCTACTGGGTAGTGAAGTAGTGCTCCAGATTGGCAAAGGGTATCAGTTAGGTGGGCCAGGAGTCGTCACGATGCATGTAAAAGAGGTGCGGGCGAGCTGTGGTGAGAAGGGTGTTGGTGTGGAGTTTGCGCAGAGAGGGGGAACTTTATTATTGCAAAAGAACTCGTGGCACGCCCCTGCACCGCCCTGCACTCAAGTGTTTATGTTCCTAAGGCCGTGCAGACTGGCAACACGGCTGTTTGCGATGGTTTGCACGGCCGTGTCCTCCGAGCGGAGCGGGGTCTCCCAGTCTTCCCAGGCCTGGCCTTGATGTTCTCTACGCCCCCTCCTACCCCCCACCCCCCGGGGGAGTCCGCCGGGCAGAGGGAGAGGATGTGTAGGGAAGAGGCGAAGGGTTCTGGGCATAGGGTGCAGGCAGGAGTGAGGAAGGAGGGATGATAGTGGGATAGGGTAAGGGGTGAGGGGAGAGCGTGTGCTTGTAGTCTTTGTAGTCTCCGCCGGTGTGTTGCGCGTTTGTTATCTAGGGTGACTCGGCGAACTTCGTGCTTCAGTCTCCCAATTAGCCTTCATAGTGCCCGAAATTCCTACCTCAGGCCTTCGTGAACACCCAGGAAACCTCTACGAGGACTTCTTTGCCCGTGAGTACGCCTTATTTTTCACAAGCAACTTACGAAGACCTCCGAGGCGGAGTCGCTGCAGTGGGCCTAACGCCGACTCGGCGGCGCACGGCGGAGCGGCGTTCCACGTCAACGCATCATATGGCCAGCGCCTCTGCCTTCCTATCCAGCCACAGCGGATCTTGCTCGCTGCCCACGGCACCGGAAGGAGTCCACGAACTTGCCGACATCAAAACGCAGGACTCCACACCCGTAATTTTTACCACCCACATGCCGGAGGGTGGCCGCCTACCGCACGGGGCTCCGCAGGAGGACCCGTACATCGACTCGTATTCCAACTGGACGACACGAGACATGACTGAAGCCTGCCCGAACGCCACGCCATGGTTCAGGATGATCCACGGACGAAAAATAACGATTCGAAGCTGTAACGGAGTCAGAAGCACACACACCTGCAGAAAGGTCACGACCCGCACGCCCCGTCAAATAACCGAGGTTGCTGCATGATGATTACAAGGTGGTAATACATCTACGCAGAGGGGTGACGCTGCAGAACAACTCCGGTAGGTGACTACTTACTGCTTTGCAATTCAACCTCAGCCGCCAATTAACGCACGATGCCAGGGTCAGAGTAAAGCCGGAGCAAGACATCGCTATACTGAGCACCCCGGATTGAGACTTCACTGAACAGATATGCAACATCCAGGCAATCAATCTAGGAGGAAAGAAATATTCAATGAATGATTATGCAGCCTCACCAGACAACTCATGTAAAGGAATCATTAACAACGCCTTACCGATACCAACAGAAGACGCATTGCTGAACTGCACGGAAACATATCCCCAACAAAAAACATAATTCAATCCAGGCCTTTCGGTACAAAGGGGGCATGTCTATATACCTTTGAAGGCACGGTTTGCCTACCTCAGCGGCACAGAATACAGGTGCAAACCATTCCGACCAGTGATGCTAGTCTGCGGATGCTGCCTGAAAACAGGACACCATGCTGACATTTGCCCCACTCCGCAGGAGAAAAGGTGCTACAATTGCGGAATACACAATCCTCCACCAGGACATGTCGATTGCAAAGAGCGCTGCATCATGTGCGACACATCCAACCACTCCACCATTGACACGAACTGTCCGGCAAGACACAAGAATTACACCAAAAGGGGGAAAAGACAGGTAAAACTGATGAGGCCGCAAATCGACGTCATCTTTATGGAGACGCTGCTAAACAGAGCCCTCTTCTAGATGCGCAGAAGAAGCAAAAACTTCTGATGGCCTAGCTCTGTTAGGCCAGGATATATGTAGCGAAAGCGTGGAGACTTCTGCATCTGAAAAGTGCAATCACTAGACGCACCTTTCTTCATGCTCTATGCTTGAGTCGTCGTGGCGGAGTGGTAGCGCGTCCACCGCAAACGCCAAAGGCCCTGGTTCGATTGCGAGCATCGCCACAGGTTTTTTTTTATTCAGTGAGTGTGCGGGGTGTTTCCGTGGCTCCCATAGATTCCTCCACCGAATACATTGGTTAGCGGTTAAGCGCGGGCGTTAAGGCGCGTTTATACTCCGACGTAACGCGCGCGCGCGCTGCACGGCGACGTCACGACGTCCAAAGCGATACCTTGTATACTCCGACTGCGCTTGACCGCCGACGCGTTCGGCGGCTTCGGCGCACTCTAATCGCACTGGCAGAGACTTGAAGCACGCCCCTATTTCGCGCCGAGTGCGCCAGCCGTCGCCGGTCCCGCCAGACCGGTTCGGCTCCGCGGTGAGGCGCGCGTTGTGACGTCATGTGCCTTCCCGGAGCACCGCTACGGCGAAATCGCAAGTGCGCAGTCAGTAAAGCTTCCGCTTTGAAAGACTGAGCAGAAGCACAGGACTGAGCCTCTATCCAGGGATTAACGTCGGCTTAAATTTGACCGGGCGGGAGAACCGCAACGATATCAGCAGCGCAACACTGCCCACAAAAGTGAACCAAAACAGCGGTCCAAGCAATCCACACACCGTCCAACGAAAGAGACCTTGGAACCGAAACATTGAAGAATGGCCACCCCTCCCACCGCTGAGGAAGGAGAACCCCGTGTTTACCACGGGCGCCAGACACCTTTGTAGCAGGCCATGGAGTCCGAGAATCCAGAACCGTCGTACAAGCAAGATAACAAAAGCCACACGGAAAAACACAGTGTAGACACCGTGAACACCGGACATAAAACTTTGAAACGCGATTTCGCACATCTTCAACCCCTCCGGGGCTCCAGTGATATCAAGAGGGACGCCACCGAGCCACGGGCCTCTACCTCGAAAGCCAGTGATTCCTCAGCTCACATCCAGGAAGTGCAGGAGACGCAGTCACTCCGGAACGCCACACTCGAAAAGGGAACCGGCCCTGCTAAAAAGGGTGTTGTTCGTCCAAGCAGTTCCCACTCTTTCCCCTTATCCAAGCCCCCAACGTCCATTAAACCTCAAGAGGCGGTACAATACGTACGTTCCGCTGAATTTCGCTCAGAAATCACTAGCATAAGCCACACTATACCTGCCGAACAAATCGGAGCGATGCAGCAACAGTTTATACAAGCCCAGGCGCAGCTGATACAGTCCATGACTGACAGGATAGAAACTACGATCAGCACACGCTTGAACAAACATGAAGCCGGCATAAACAACCTTTCCGAACTTGTACCTCATCAGGAATTTCTTCGCAAGCAGCGCGCAATTCAACCCGGTGCCTATCCTCATTCATGATCTCCAGACCAGCAACATGACACAGAACAATAACACGCGAAAAGTTCGGCGGCGACGACAATCCACTACACCACCAGAAACAACTGCATGGCAAAGGAACTCTCGCAGGATGCGCCGAAAACAAACGTTGATAGCAGAATATATCGCAGAGTCCCCTAATCCCCTCCCCATGTCATTGCTCAGCAAAAGAGGGAAACAAATCACATTCATATCCGCGGTTATCACACATCTGTCTGTCTGTTGTTGCCAGGAAGAAAGAAAAGGAAAGTGCACAGGCCTGCCCACTGGCTCAAGCCAAGCCACAATCGCTACCACATGCAGATAGGAGAGATGAAAGATGGGATAGAAAGACAGGATAGTAAGACGCGCGGTATAAAGACAAAGGCCGATCCCGGATGCAGTGCAATACCAGGCCAACCGGTGGCGGAAGTGCAGCAACCTTCAAACTCTTCGCCACATTTCCAAAAAATAAGTCCAATTGGGACCCGTAACAGAAATTCTACGGGGTCCGGACACCAGCCCTTAGGCGACGTACCGCAATCCTGACACTCGCATCAATGCCGGTGCTAGACCGCACACCGACAAACACGCCCGACAGCAAGGACACTCAATATAGTCCAATAGAGCTCATTTCACCCGGAAACACATATCACACATCAGCCCTTAGGCCACGTACCGCAATCCTGATACTCGCATCAATGCCGTCCCGCACACCGACAAACACGCCCGACAGCAAGGGCACTCAATATACTCCAATAGAGCTAATTTCACCCGGGCACACATATTACACATCAGCCCTTACGCCACGTACCGCGATCCTGACACTCGCATCAATGCCGGTGCTGGACCGCACACCGACAAACACCCGACAGCAAGGGCACTCAATATACTCCAATAGAGCTCATTTCACCCGGGCACACATATCACACATCAGCCCTTACGACACGTACCGCAATCCTGACTCTCGCATCAATAATTGTGCTAGACCGCACACCAACAAACACGCCCGACAGCAAGGGCACTCAATATACTCCAATAGAGCTCATTTCACCCGGGCACACATATTACACATCAGCCCTTACGCCACGTACCGCAATCCTGACTCTCGCATCAATAATTGTGCTAGACCGCACACCAACAAACACGCCCGACAGCAAGGGCACTCAATATACTCCAATAGAGCTAATTTCACCCGGGCACACATATTACACATCAGCCCTTACGCCACGTACCGCGATCCTGACACTCGCATCAATGCCGGTGCTGGACCGCACACCGACAAACACCCGACAGCAAGGGCACTCAATATACTCCAATAGAGCTCATTTCACCCGGGCACACATATCACACATCAGCCCTTACGACACGTACCGCAATCCTGACTCTCGCATCAATAATTGTGCTAGACCGCACACCAACAAACACGCCCGACAGCAAGGGCACTCAATATACTCCAATAGAGCTAATTTCACCCGGGCACACATATCACACATCAGCCCTTACGACACGTACCGCAATCCTGACTCTCGCATCAATAATTGTGCTAGACCGCACACCAACAAACACGCCCGACAGCAAGGGCACTCAATATACTCCAATAGAGCTAATTTCACCCGGGCACACATATTACACATCAGCCCTTACGCCACGTACCGCGATCCTGACACTCGCATCAATGCCGGTGCTGGACCGCACACCGACAAACACACCCGACAGCAAGGGCACTCAATATACTCCAATAGAGCTAATTTCACCCGGGCACACATATCACACATCAGCCCTTACGACACGTACCGCAATCCTGACTCTCGCATCAATAATTGTGCTAGACCGCACACCAACAAACACGCCCGACAGCAAGGGCACTCAATATACTCCAATAGAGCTCATTTCACCCGGGCACACATATCACACATCAGCCCTTACGCCACGTACCGCAATCTTGACACTCGCATCAATGACGGTGCTAGACCGCACCCCGACAAACACGCCCGACAGCAAGGGCACTCAATATACTCCAATAGAGCTAATTTCACCCGGGCACACATATTACACATCAGCCCTTACGCCACGTACCGCGATCCTGACACTCGCATCAATGCCGGTGCTGGACCGCACACCGACAAACACCCGACAGCAAGGGCACTCAATATACTCCAATAGAGCTCATTTCACCCGGGCACACATATCACACATCAGCCCTTACGTCACGTACCGCAATCCTGACACTCGCATCAATGACGGTGCTAGACCGCACACCGATAAACACGCCCGACAGCAAGGGCACTCAATATACTCCAATAGAGCTCATTTCACCCGGGCACACATATCACACATCAGCCCTTACGCCACGTACCGCAATCCTGACACTCGCATCAATGCCGGTGCTAGACCGCACACCGACAAACACGCCCGACAGCAAGGGCACTCAATATACTCCAATAGAGCTCATTTCCCCCGGGCACACATATGGCCTCACTATTCTTATTGTATACGCACAGGAATCCCAAAGATAAAGGCAGAGCTATTCCGGGCATCCTGGGCTCCTTGTGGCTCCTTAACGCACATCACACGCACTGGGGATATACATCGCATACCTCCAAAAGTAACCTCATTTCTACCGAAATGGCTGATTACCACTGGCTTGATCACATACCCTACAGTACCCACTCGCATTGGCACAAGTTTCACCCGCGACACCACAACCGATCTCACCTGGGCCACACTGAACATAATCATTAAATCTCACACGGTACTCCAGGAGAGCTTTAGGAGTGACAACATTCCAGCCTCCACTACTATCGCTTACGATTCCAAGCTTTTCAACCCTCGTTCACAGCTTTTTACTGACTGGGATAAATTGCGCTCATACTTAGAAGCTGATTCTACCGAACCACGTACAGTCACCAACTGGACAGATCCTCTGGTAGAGGCTATCCGGGCGAACAGCAAACGCATTAAAAATACCCCTACGGCACCGCAGGTTGATCTGCATCTGGCTCATCTATGGGAGGCCCGACAGGGACTACTCAAGCGCTGGCGTCACCAGCGACACAATCGTAAATTGAGGCTCCGCATAGCCGCTCTCACTCGTGAGGCAGAAGAATACGCGAACACGCAAGCCCGCGCAAACTGGGCAACCTTTTGTAACGACCTCAAAAGTACATTAAGAAATAAACGCACGTGGGCCCTCCTACGCGCTCTCATAGATACAAAAACCACTAAATCTCAGACAAAATTAATCACATAACGTCTAATACAACTAGAGCTCCAAAAGGGCACCGAAGTATTTGGCCAACTACGGAACAACTATATACCCACATCCTTTCAGTCAGCAGATCCACCCAGTCTACCTCTACCTAACCCGGTGATGTCGACATCATCTTAAATGAAGTCCGCCAAGCACTCTTTAGTATTCGCCGCAGTACGGCGCCGGGGTCGGACGGCATATATAACGTATAAGACACTACTCAATCTGCACGAAGTCTCCCTCCAGGAACTCACGGAGCTCTTTAATAATCACAGGCACGCTGGGACGCTCCCAACAGACAGGACCCCATGCCAACATTCGATTTATTCCCAAACCGGGCAAAATCTTCACCCATCGGAATTCACGCACCTTCTACTTAAAGAGCTGTGTCGGCAAGTTCTTCGAGCATGTCCTTCTCAGTCGCCTGCAACCGTTTCTATGTAGAACTGGCGTTCTCTCAAACGTTCAATTTGGCTTCCGTCCAAACATCTCGGCGGAAGACGCTTCCGTCCAAACATCTCGCCCTTAAAGAGTATATTTCACAATAAGCGCCGTACAGCCGCTACGCGAGCCGTACTCGCCCTGGATATTCATAAGGCTTTTGACACAATAAGACATGACCACATCATGACGACAGTAGCCACCACGGGCTGCGGCACCGGCATATGGCAATATGTTCGGGCTTTCCTTCAGAGACGCACGGCAGTACTCCACCTTGGGGATGTCGCCTCCCAGCCTTTCACCCTGCCTAACCGGGGAACTTCACAAGGGGCGGTCCTATCACCTTTACTTTTTAACATTGCCTTAAGGCCACTGGCAGAGGCCCTTGCTGCTACCCCAGGGCTCCACACAGCCATATATGCAGATGATATAACCCTCTAGACAACGTGCGAATCCCTTGCAACAGCCCAGGATACCCTGAAGTCTGCAACAGACATCACCCCCACCGATTTAGCAAACACAGGCCTTCGTGGCTCTCTAACTAAATCGGAACTATTGCAGCTGAAACCCCTCCCCAGTAACCCCCCCTCCTTAACTGCACATGAACGGGAATCCGGTAAAGACTCTCGGACTTCTCATTAACAACACACTCGATGCAACCGCAACCTTTCAGCCCTTGTAAATAAACAGCAAACAGGTCTCTCCACTAATCAGGCGCTGACAAGGGCTGTCTGAACGCGAGACCCTCAATATGACCAATGCATTAATCATTAGCCGCATTACATACCGCATCCGATACCACATTTTCACTCAGCCCCAAACACAACAGACAGGCGCGCTAATACGCACGGCTGTCACTTCCGCGCCCTACGTATTCCACGGACGGTTAGCAGGAAACGTCTCCTGGCCGCTGGTACCCACAGTACCGTGATCGAATTAATAGAGGCTCAACGCACGAACAAATTTGTCCACCCGAGTCACACGGAAACAGGACAGCGCCTACTGCGACAGCTTCCTCTCGATTCACCATTTGCCACCCAACAAGTCCTACACCTTACATGGTTTCTCTGCGCACGCAGGATACCGGAAGCCCCTACCGCGCCATATGAGCGCTAGGGTCCATCACGGTAAGCGGCAGGCTCGAGCGAGCTGTTACACCAAAACATACAGCAATCGCTCCGATATCCTTTATGTCGACGCGGCAGAAAATTATGAGGTAGGATTTTTCACGGCAATCACAGCCTATGAAGACGGCACAGTGGGGGCAGCCGCCACTATCCGAACAAATTCGCCTGCAGAGGCGGAAGGAGCCGCCAACGCACTTGCGCTGGCCCACTCCACCGTTGATAAAAGCATAACCCAAATTTGCACAGGTTCCCATCTGCAGGCCGCATACCGCCACAATCAAAAGGGCGCGCCGACCCTTGCTACACATCATATTTTTGCCACAGCCACCTCTCTCGATCGAACGGTGACTCAGACGTGGTTCCCTGGGCATGCCTCGATCTCCGGTAGTGAGCGCTTTCATACGCTGGCCTAAGAAATCTTGTACCGAACCCCCGACGATCACGCACCCAACCCTTCGCAAGATGCCACATCAGTCTTTTCTACATATCAAATCGCCACTTTCTACAAACTCAGCCGCATAGCATTACCACCACCACACAGTACCTTTTCGCCCTTATACAGCGCAGCTTACGTCTTTTGTTCACAAAGACAGGGCACTCACACAGGACATGACGGATTGTCTCTTCGCAGACACAGTTTACAATAGAATGGTGCGGCCTGTTGCTGCAGTGCCGCGTGTCTGCCACAAAGTTGTCAGCGCTAATGCATGCAGCCCACATTTCTCTCTCCCCACCGCCACGTACCTCAAAGCGCGATTGAGGTGTCCCAATGACCCAGAGAGCCTGTTATGCGCCCTATCTTTCCTCAAAATCATCGGAGTCTAGAACGTTGTCCACGCCAACGCCAATGAACACAATGAACGCCGACGGCTTAAAGAAACAGAGGCGAGCGATCGGGTTCGGCGCGCAGACAGTCTACCGCACCACTCCGACTCCAGCCGTTTTCAATCGCCAGGCGTCTCGTTTGTTCCTGTCCATCTTCGAGAAAAGAGATTCTGCCTTCCCGCGCTTGAGCAGCTAAGTGACAAGAGGGGCAAGGAGTGGAGAGCGCCGCAGCGCTGGTGGACAAAAGAATATCACGTGGCACGCACGCCACGGGGTGACGCGGTTTTTATAGAAGTCGGTGCACTCCACGAAGGCGCGCGGTTTTTTAACGGTGCGAGAAATCGTCCATATTAGGTGAGCCATGGCGGCCTGGATAACCGCTTTTTCGAAATTCTAGAAACTGTATAGCCAATACTAACGGCCGGCTACAAATCTCTAATTACCATCAGGTGTCTATTCGTAATAGTTAAAAACATAACTATTAGTTAATAGTTGGTGTTTAGTAGTTTACTGGTTTCTTTGCTCCACATACAGTTTCGGCAGCTCACAATAAAATTCAGAAAACACATTAGCAGCAACAGTCAATACGTACAGTGGTAAATTCTTACAGTCAATACATTTCTGTGTCATGCAGGCTCCTGTACATATAAATATTTATACAGAAATATAAATAATGGACTTATTGCCGAAAGAAGAGACTGTAAAGCGACCCGCGCGGCTGGCAGTACGCATGATGCCGAAAAGGACGAAGTGTCCAGCACGCGCTGGGGAGAACGCTCGGGTCCGATTCTTTATCTCTGTGTTCATCCCTCGCCGCGCTTGTAGACGGTCCGATTTTAAGCACATTCTTGTCCCTGCTTCCTCCGCACTTGAGTCTTGTTCTTTTAAAATGGGTTCCCGGTAGCAGCAGTTTGACAGTTATTGAGATTGCCCGTACGCGCGCAAAGGCTTCCCAAGCGGCCCCGTGTTGCCTATCAACCCGGCTACAGCATGTATTACAGCATGTAGGTTTCGGCGACGTGCGTTGTTAAACATGCAAGACACAACACTTTTAACATCGGCAGATTATCAGCGCCTCAGATATTCTTGGAACTGGCAAGTTTGTCGATCTCGGACGGGGCTGCGGCGCCGTATCCCTCCTCTAAATTTCTATTTACACAGGTCGGGCTTGGCGCTCTCTCCCTTTGTGCATTTTGCCGTGAGCCTGGGTCTATTGAGCATTTTTGGCTCTATTGTCGCCGATACACCTCTTTGAGAAGAAGGCTGCGGAGGAGCCTTTGCGGCCCCTTGGCCTATAGTTTAAGCAGCCCGCTCTTGCTATCATTTGGGGCCACCACATTTGCGTTCAGCCGCAGATATGTTTGTACCGCTGTTCTAAATTTCCTTCTAGAATTTCACCGACTGCCATGCTAAGTTTAACAAAATTTTCTTTTTTATGATTCATTACATTTGGACCTAATAATTATGGTTCCATCCCTCTCTTTATTATTATTAATATTATTATTACTAATTTTGAAACCAAAACTCTTATCTCTTTTCTGTTCATGAGCAAGAATACTCAGGTGTTGCGTTCCCGCGTGCTTTTCTTTTTTATTACCTCAGTACAGGTGAATAGCCACACGATTGTGGATATGTGGCATCTTTTCTAGGCTAACAACAACAACAACGACCTTGACCAGGGCCGGACGCTGCCGCCGCCGCTACGCTGATAGCTTGCAAATATTGGAGACGTTTTGCTTATGGGCATAAGACTATGCTATAAGGAGTCTTACACAAGGCTAATTTTTACTCAAGAGCTAACCAAACCTATGCCACGGAAATAATCTATTCGCGAAGGTTTTACGTTAAATCCTGTATTGAAACTCTCTGACCCACTATTATTAACAGCCCAACTATCCGTGGTTTCTCCCTGGCTCAATGTGAAATCAAAATTTTAGCCTGCACGGATGATGTAGCCCACTTTTGCTTTGACAAAAATAGTGTACTTGAAGCATTACATTGAAACTGCTTTTAATTGAGATAAATCTAAAGTATTTCGGTTGGGTAATTGGGGTGCGAGGACAAGTAATTTTGGTGGTATAAGCTGGGAATGCGGGGTACTTCCATATTTAGGGTTCCTCTGCACCAAATTCGCAACAGTGGAGCATACTGGCATCCAAACATAATGTCCATGAGGCGACGAATCCAGGCCTAGGTGGGTAGAGAACTGGTTTATGGTCTATAGGGTGTTTAACGTCCCCAAAGCGACTCAGGCTATGAGGGACGCCGTAGTGAAGGGCTCCGGAAATTTCCACCACCTGGGGCTCTTTAACGTGCACTGACATCGCACAGCCCACGCGCCTCTAGAATTTTTCCACTGTATTTGTTTGCTCGGGCTCATGTCTGTAGCCTTATTTATTTGCAGACTTGCTTCTGATCTGCAGATTCCCTTTTGTGCGAGGAAGAAAGTGTAGATGATGCACAGAATATTCTCTACCTTTGCATAGCGCCCCCAAAGGGAGCTCATGCGTCATGACAACCTGTTTCCCTACAGCCTGGTAGAATAGGCCTTGTTTTTTTTTATTCGTGGATCAGCTTGTGTCCCGTTTTTTTTTTCTTTTTTAGATCGGCAGGCCACTCATTTTTAGTAGCTGTGTTTATTAGGCGTCTTAGTGCTCATTTGCCTTTCTTATTCTCACCGGCCGTGCCTTTATGGGGATTCATTAAGCAAGGCGCTGACCCCTTCAATTTCATCACTGTGCGCTTTTCTTTAGATTACCTGTATAGCCTCTCCAGAAGACAGATGAATCAGGTAATTACTGCGCATTTGTATCGACAACCCTTTCTGGACTGAAGAAAAAAACGTTCGGAAAAAACGTTGTTCTTTAAACTGCACACATCGGCACTGCCTGTCAAGGCATGACTTTACGCTATGGAGATTTTTTTTTTCCATGGCGCCTGAGCAATATGTCAGAGGCCATTGACCATTGCTTTATTATATGTGTTAAAGCTTGTCTTCCGAATGCAGGATTGAAGTTAATTCGGTCCGACAAGGAGGGTGGCTTCGTTGTCGTTCCGTCTGAATTGTACTACCAGAAGACACAGCAGGCAGTAATTTCCTCAGGTCTGGGACAGTTACGCAAAGAGTCAAGAGAGAGATAATTAGGATGTGCCAAAGCGCGGGCTTATCGCAAGTTTATGCGCTGATGATGAAGCAGAGGCACCCCAGCCTGACTCCTTTTTTCAATGGCAGACAATAAAAAAGGATCACCTTTCCGTCTCATCATCTTCGTAAAGTTCACCTGGCAGCAGCCTTTGAGCCAGTTCCTGCAAAGAGCCCTGTCTGGTGTGAAGTTTGAGGAGCCTTTGCTGGAAAGACGTCCTCCAGAGGTTCTATCAGAATACCTGAGTGAGCTGCGACAGGAACCGAGGCATGTGAGTGCCTTTTCGCTTGACATCAAGACGTGCATTTCCTTTTTTCCTTACCGCACCCTGTGATAATGAGAGCCGTCAGTGAAGGCATTCAGGGTCTTGGGGACGTGCGCTTCAAGAATACGTGTGGGGTGAGCGCGGGCAGGTTTCTGGCCATACTAAACTGCTACCTTCGCTCCTTGATAGTAATTTCAGAAATGAGCACTATGTGCAGAAAGAAGGCATACGCATCGGATCATGTTTGGCACCCATCCTGAGCGATGTTTATTGGCTAGGAATGACCGATTAGGTTTGGTTTATGGTTTGGTTAATGGGGGTTTAATGTCCCAAAGCGACTCAGGCTATGAGGGACGCCGTAGTGAAGGGCTCCGGAAATTTCGACCACCTGGGGTTCTTTAACGTGCACTGACATCTCACAGTACAAGGGCCTCTACAATTTCCCTTCATCGAAATTCAACTGCCCCGGCCTGGATCGAACCTGCGCCTTTCGGGTTAGCAGCCGAGCGCCATAACCACTACGCCACCGCGGCGGCTTGGAATGACCGATTACTAGAAAAATACTTTCAGGCACATGGTGTCGTCAAAGCTTTCCGCTATGTTGAAGACTTCTTGATCTTGAGTGTGAAGAAGGAAGGAGACACGGATTGACGATCCTTGAGCATCGCCGACGTGTTTGAATGAGTCCTGCAAGACTTTAGGTTTACAAAGGAGGTGCCTTCAAACAAGACGTTGCGCTTCTTGGACATGAAGCTAAGGCTCACAACGCACCATGTCTGCTGAAAGTATGCTCCACGATCAAAAAATTAATTCCTCCCGTACTCCTCGCAAATTCAAAGCTCGTGAAGCGTGAAATAGCAAAGGCGGCGCTCAAGAACGCGCTTGGCAGGTCGTGTCCACGTGAGAGGGTGGCAAGTCCGCAGTCGCAGGCAGAAATACTACTATAGATGCATGTATCCCTAGCCTCCTGCCCTTGGCTGTGGCGGAGTCCCTCCTGAAAGAAGTGCGGAATCTGAAGAAGGACGAGCGACTTGATTCTCAACCGTCTAAGACAGCTGTCATACCATACGTCTACAAACTGTCACACCGAATAAAGAAACGCGCATTACGCGCTGCAATTAGACTGGCTTTTTTTTGCAAGAAACAAGCTCAGTACCTTGTGCCGGTGGGTCAACAATGACAACACACTACAAGACTGATGTGACACGAACCGTCTAAATCGCTGCATTGACTGTCAGTGTGGTGCGGTGCACGATGTGCTACTACCGTATGGGAAAACGTATGTCGGCCAGACGGGTCGGTGCGTAAATACTCGGCTAAGCGAGCACTCCAGATTGCAAAAAACAGGCACAGGCAGCAATCTAGGAATTGCAAGGAATGTCTCTAAAAAATCTGCACCCCTCTCCTGGACAGGGCGCGCGTTCTAAAGAAATACGGAATGAAGAAAGCCAGGGAAATCTTCGAAGCTCTAATCATTCAGCTGAGAGCCCAGAGTTGCGCCAGCAAGACATCTGTTAGACTGCTTGAAAAGGAAACAAGTTATCAGTTTGAATTGTGCAAAGCACTTACAGTGATTGCGACTTCTGCATGGGGGTTATTTATAAAGTTTGTGTTTTTGCTTTTTAGATGTTTTGCAGCTATATATTTCGCTTCTGGCGGAATAAGAATGAGCTGATAGTGCGTTGTGGGGCCGTAGTGATCTTGCTTCGTCCTGTGTTTCTGCGCTGTTTTTCCTTCATTACGTGCAGCGATGCTATGTTCTGCTAAAACATAATACAGCGAACACTTAAAAATGACATTGGAATCACACCCTACAGTATGGAATCACACATTACAGTATCCGTTTTATGCCTGTGGAGAAAAACTATGTGTTGCCATGAGAGAGAGAAGTGGTAGAGGAAAGGCAGGGAGGTTGACCAGAAGAATGTTCCGTTTGGCTACCCTGCACTAGGGGAGAGGGGTGAGGGGTGCGTAAAAGAATAAGAAGTAGAGCAATTTCGTCCGTATATAGCACGACAAACATTGACAAACACACTGAAATCCACAGGCCGCCGCAGCTATAGCCTGCATACCTTGAGGGCTGCCGAACGCTGCGACCCGACCCAAAAAGATGTGGTAGATCTGGCTGTGGTGCCATGAAATATATTTATGTTGATGGGCACGACGTAATTAAAGAAAAGCCGACCAAACACATACAAAATTAAAGGACATCGGGTAAGGCTAGCTTGCGCGAAAATGAAAAAAAAATAGATTTGCAGAAATTTCATTCTGAGAAACTAAGACGGCGAAAATGTTTGAGAGAAGAGGCACGGACGCAGCGCTTATTGCACGCGGCACGTGTCCAACTCTCCTTGTGAAAGTGAGGAACGAATGCAAGAAGAAGTAAAGATTAAATGTTGGGAAGCATTGGCATGGCGATTGTGTTCGCAAGAGAATAGGAAGCGAAGAGATGAAAGGAGACTCGGCCAGTCTGCCAGGGAGGAGCACGAATCCAGAAATATGACACTCACCGTTCGAGGATGAAGAAATAAAAACGGGCGGAGTAGGCCACAGAGGAAAGGTGTTAGTCATCGCCTCGGTTCTCCCTCGACTCAATATTTGCTCACCGCCGATTCGCCCGCGCTTTTGCAGCGATGAAGGCGGCTGGATGACGAAAGCACTTCAAACCTCGCGCGCTGGCGATGACTGCGATGAGGCCACGGTGAGAACCTCTATTCTCGGCATAAGGAACAGTGAGCGGTCGCTCTCCTGTGCCTCACCGGCGGCAGCGAGGGGAAGTCGCCGCCTTCAAGGCTCTTTAAAAGAGAAAGACCCTCTCTCGAAATAACAGCCGCGTGAGCACTGGCCCACGTCGGAGCGCCTCGCAACGGCATCGCGACGTTTAGACCTACGGGCTGCTTTGGCGTGGGAGATTTGTCATCTGTAAGCGGTGAGTTATTAGAACTTGTATTATATCCTCCGACACAAAGCATTCTAAAATCAGCTTCCCCGCCTTCGGCTTTCATGTCACTCGGAGAGCGCTTTTCTACTTTGAGTGCATCCAAGATATTTGAGCTTCGTGGTCGGCGCCGGTTATGTAAGTGCACCTCTATGTTCTCCGTGATGACTTGTATGAAATGTTATCTGTAAGTGGAATCACCAACGTTCACCGCTGATCGTGGTATCAGCAGTGAAGGCACTTTAGCTGACACGACCGTCTGAAGAGCGCGAGATACCGCTCACGCTACACACTACCGTGCTGCGCGTTTATGGCGACATGCGACTTATCGTGCTGGCGAAGGCAAACCAAATCTTGAAAGCCGTTTGTTTTGCTCTTCCGACATTTTTCACGTTGATGTAAATCAATCACAACGCTTTGGGTCTGCCAGGTGGAAAGTTACTGGGCATTGGTTAAGCGCAGCTGCAGCGACAATTGCATTGCAATTAAGCTCCAACGCTATTGCGGTGGCATGCTGTTGGGCAATCTGCCACCCTGGTTACGGGCAACGCATTTTTGCTCCCTACAGTACAGACAGGGTTTTTCAGCCTCCGGCACATTCAGACAGTCTAATCGTGCTTTCGCGGAATTCTTCGAAACAAAAATGCGAGCGGCCCTTGAAATGATATGCTTACTTTGTTAATAATGTAAAGTACTTTCGGTAGTCTGCTGATCCCGCAAGTCGACACGCTCCTCAAAGAGTATTTGACTACATTTTGTTCCGATTCACTTGTCTTCGTGTTCGGATGCTAGGCTAAAGGTAGCCGTATCGAAACCCGGCGATAGTGTCTCATTTCGATCGGGAAGAAATGGAAAAACGCCTGTGTTCTTTGTGAGATCAGTGCATGTTAAGAAACTCTATATGGACAAAGCTGATCCTTAGCCCTTCATTTCGGCATCCCTCAAAGTCCGTCTGCACGTATGTACGTATACGAGACATTAAACCCCAGCGCTCCATTCCACTTACACCGCCATAAAATTCCCCACTACAATCATCAAACCCCACTTGGGAGTTACTTGAAGAATAGTATTGAAGTAGCGTAGCTTGATGGGCTTATTGGTGCATGATCATGCAAAAAATAGCAGAAAAGGACACGCTTACAAGTGGAAGATGACAGGAGGCAGCGTCGTCCTGTCTGCTCATTCCTCTCGTGAGCACGTCGTTTTCTGTTGCTGTCCTCTTTTTCCGTTGCGTGAAGAAGTCCTGAAAAAATATTGCTCAAGCGAACACTAAACACCAGACAAGAAAAAAAGTGGCCGGCTGGTCAGCTAGCGGTTCTCAGCATACGTAAACTCTCCCCAACTCCCCAGGCTTTCGTTACGTCCCATTCGCAGCTATGGCCCCTAATGATGGACGGCTCGCCTCTTCCCGAGCTCACGTTTTCTATTTCTGCGGTTCTTCGAAATGCCCGCACACTCAAGACCGACGGCCGCGGAAGAGATAAGGCTTCCAGGACTGCAGAGGCACGAGCGCACAGCATGCATTCGATAAGCTGGTGTCGGGCTGTCTGAAAACGGAAAAGGGAGTCGCGGATCTCGTTTCCGCGCATCTGCCTTATCCAGCGGCCTCGCTCAGTGCTCGCCGAGCAGGCCATTTCGAGCAGAGCAGGGAACTGCTGCCCGCGAAGCTTTACGCAGTGCCAGACTGAACGGCTCCTTCCGGGCTTTGAACCGGGTGAGGATTTTCAATTCGTCTAGCGTTCAAATATTGGGTATCGCAAAATATCCCGCATCTTATTTGTGCCCTACTGATCAGAGTGAAGTCACGGCTCGCAACACGAGCGAGCAGTGATTACACCTTAACGTTGTCTCTTAACGCTGGAAGATAAAGAATTGGGACGTCTATCTAGTTTAATTCGATGCACTGCTAGGCTGTTGTGCACGGGGTAGGAAGCTCATTAGTGGCCGCGGCATGTAGCTAGACCGAAGCGAAAACGCTAGTGGGCCGAGATTTCAGTGCACGTTGAGCAGATATCGGGGTACTAATTTCAAGTTTCACTCGATGGCCTTCGCTTCGGCGCCACGCGTTACTGATGACAAAATATCTAGGAGATAATGCAACGTCACTGATTGCTCTCATTTGTTTCAACGACGAACATTCTGTTACGACTCTGCACACTTAAAAGGAAATAATTCTAGTTACCAATTGAACTGGTCACTCATAGATTGAGCTCAATCTCAGGTATGCCAAGTGTTGATCGTGCTTCTGCGCGCTTCGCAGCACAGGCGCTGTCGTTTTTCTAAACGCCGCCCGAGTTGCATGCTTTGGTACGAGCCTCCCAGCTATACAGCATTTCCTATTTCCGTCTCTTCTTTGATAACTATGTTTTACTTGTTATATTTATGGTTTAATGGATTTTAACGTCCCAAAGCGACTCACGCTATGATCGACGCCTTAGAGAAGGACATCGGAAATTTCGAGCATCTGGGGTTCTTTAACGTGCACTAACGTCGCACATTACACGGGCCTCTAGCATTTCGCCTCCATCGAAATGCGACCGCCGCGGCCGGGATCGAACCCAAGTCTTTCGGGTCAGCAGCCGAGCGCCATAACCACTGAGCCACCGCGGCGGCTTATTTTACTCATGAACCGGATCATTCAATCACTGTGTAACCCTACTATTTATGGTGCTGCGGTAACGTCCGTACGCTGCTTCGTCGAGAAAACCTGTGAGAATCGTCTTGCTCATACAATGAAATCCTCATGCCTTGAGCAGTGCGGCACATTAATTTTTCTGCTGTTGACGTTTGGCAGGCATGCCCAATTCTCGCCAAAAATATAAAGGTCATGACCCGTATAGATTCAGCAATCAGTGCGCTTTGCACTAAGGCAACTGTGGCGCGTTCTCTGCACTCTGAAGGTGCTTTAGAGTAGAGGGAACACTTGAACAACCAGGACACGTGCCCCCGCTGATGTCTTGTGGGGCGCCCAGCAACAGCCCATTTCCGACCGGTGAGGCAACGACGTCATCATAATCGCCATATTAGGGAATCAGGACCTCGATTATAGCCCGCACAATTAACTAATCACCTTTGTGCCATCTTCTCCATTGTGTGACGTAAGGTATCTGCGGTCCTCAATCATCGAGCGAATGACGTCACGTACAAGCCATTTATACTTTGAGGCAGTCGGTCCCACGTGGTTAGATAAATTGAAATGAACACAATGACGATAACTGTGCTTTCTTTTTGTGTTCTGGTCTTCGGTCTTTGCGCCAGCGAATTTTCTTATTTCTCAGTGAAAGGTTCTTTTTGATGATTAGAAGACGTAGCAACTTGCACCGGAGCTGCGCCCAGTCTGGAACGGTGATGAAGGATGACTAATTATGAATAGCGACACTGTGAGGTTCGCTGAACTTTCCATAGCGCCATTCAGTCTCTTGGTCGCGAGGAATGCCGCGTTCGTGGAGCCACACCAGACGAGAGGTCGGTAGCTGCGGTTGTATTGTGGTCAGCGTGTTGCTAACGAAGGGACCCCTCCCGTACCCGTCTCCCCTCTTGCAGCGGATGTCTTTGTGTTCTTCGCGCTGTTACGGGCATAACTCGCCTTGAAGAAGCTTAGGCAGGTTCAGCGGTTGACATGTGCGTTGAGCCAAAGGGTCGTCGAGCTTCGGGAATGCGGGAGAGGCGCCTGGGTAGGATCAAGCAACCATGAAGCGAATTCTTCCCTTGAGGACTGCTTTTTTTTCTGTAAAGAACTGAACGTCTTGAGTGACGTCTCTTCGGCATACGCTTGTCTCGCATGCATGTGGGCGAAAGAGAAAACAGATGTCAACGTTAGGAATGTATCAATTTCTGTGCGGTCGGTAATGGGAGTGGTGTATGTGCTGTTTGTGTGTTTGGTTGCAAACTCTCCTTTCCCAAATGTTTGGCTGGTCGAGGGAATCGCAAGCGGTAATATTTCCCCAGTCTGTGGCTAGTTGACGCAAACCTTATTTTCCTCTCCCTAACCATTGATTGTAGAGGAGTGTCGCTTGTTAGCTTATTGGTTGCTATCCCCGCTAAGGTTGGAGACAGAGGGGTCAAGAGTAAGCGCTCTGGGTTGAACCGGGGCTTTATTCTCGTTTCTTCTTGTTTTTTTTATATGGTAACTAAATAGTTAACCTTCTTCTTTCCTCGAGTAGCGTGAATGTTGGCGAGTTAGAACCACCAAGTCATCAGGAAACCCCGATTTCATCATCAACAAGGTGTTTCATCTCATCAAACAGAGATTAACAGAAGTTTATGTACATAACTTACAATATTTAGGCACGGCAAAAAGATAGATGGATCTCACCAGCTAGGCTTAGCCGAAGATGTACAACTCAAGCCATAGCTCAGAACAATCAACTGGGCTCTCAGGATCAGTTTTAAAGCCTCGAATTACCCTAATGGCAGCAAGCGACAACATGATTCGTCTCTTGCTGCTTGCAACGCCCCGTTAAACTTTACAAGTATTAATAACTCTGTCCCAAGACATGCATATACAAACAAAAAGAGCGTCAAACCAGTTACAGTCCTGCCGCCCAACCTTCACAGCGCACGCGACGCCCTCTCTCTAAGATGGAAGGGAAACAAACTCTAGGGCACTGAATCTCCCTTTCTCCCCCCGTCGCCTACGCTCCGTCATCGCACCCGGCCTTCTTATTAAAGCGAACTGGCAGCATGGTTTCCACGCATCCATCCTGGTAGGGGTCGCTCTGCCTACCGCGATAAGCCGCCGCATTCTAGGCCCTTCCGTTTTTCCGAAAACGCACCATGTCGGTGACCCCTGCCCCAGCGGCGGGGTAGCTGGGAAGGGTGTTAAAAACTTGCCGCTTGTTTGGTTGACAAAAGGGCCCATACAATGAAAGCCGTCTCCACGAGTACATCTGGTTTGTCATACCCGGGCCTGGCCGGTCCAGCCCCGATGCACCCCCTGAGATCCAAGGCCATCGCTCATCTCCAAGTTCGCGCGCAACCGGTGTCCGAGACGCAACATCGCCAGTCAATCCGCTATGCTTGTTATTTCCACAGCCGCGCGAATGCTTCCCTGCCGGCGGGCCCCCTAGCACCAAAGGGATCCCCCCTCCACATCCCCTCTCCCTATCCCCGCTCCAAGCTGTGCCCCCGCGATAAGGGTGGCAGAAGCCGAGCACATTCCCCCCACGTAGCCACAAGGAGAATTACTGCTAGCGGGTGCTGGCGCCTAGACAGTCTGCCACGATGCCGCGAGCGTACACCGTGACCTTAACAGCGCCAGTTTTCGTTTTTCCGGCTTGTAGTGCAAGTGCGTTATGAAACAAGGAAGTTAACATCTCTTCGCTGATTTGGTTACGCAGCGGCTGAAGGTGCACGTAGACGATGGCGTCCAACGTCCGGGAGCCACAGGGTGATCCACCGCTGGTGGTGGTGATCGGCGCGGGGAGCAGCGGCCTTCCGACCATCAAGTCCTGCCTGGAGGAAGGTCTGCGCGTGGTCTGCCTGGAGCGTACGGGTGGTGTAGGAGGCCTGTGGCGCTACACCGAGGCTCCCGTCGAAGGGTGCGGCAGCGTGGCCAGAAACACCATGCTCAACAGCTCCAAGGAGTTCTCCGCCTACAGCGACTTCCCGCCGGATGCCGTATGCCCGAACTTCATGCACCATTCAGCCATGCTCGAGTACCTGACGTGAGCGCCTCTTTTCGACTCCGCAGGCTTCTGAGGCTGGTACTTACGATCGCTGCTAACTTGCAAGATGAAAAATAAAAAAGCGTAGAAGTAATAATTTCTGCATGTCTGTATGCATGGGCGGACGCTCGACCATTGTAGGGAGGCTAGCCTTGCCGCTTCAATTTTTTTTGGCACAGTTGCATCTCCTTAAGGTTGTGAGGAAAAACCCTACCCTTTCCCAACTGCGCATGCTTACGGGGCTGATGATTGTGCTGGTTCGATAAGCACAAACTTTATCAAAAGGCTTCGAGTGCAAGAAAAAGACCAGTTTAAGACCTATGTCTCTTAAAACTGCGCCTGATTTCAGTGACTTTTGCTTACCACGCATAGGCAACCCTCAAGTAATGTATGTCATTGCATTTAGAGGTAAAATGCAAATGTCATCAGCAAACACTTGAGCGCGCATTAGCAACTTGCTGGCAGTATGTGTACCCTTCAACCGACGTTAAGCAGTGTCCAGCAGGTCAGCTGCGGGTGTACTGTCACACTTCTTTCCTGTCGGGGAAGCTGGAGGGGGGGGGGGGGGGGACTACGCGTGCCATTCTCATCCTATTGGTCCGGAGGCGAAGCACTGCGGCTCGTGCAAAGAGCTCTTTTCAAGTGTCGCCGATACGGCACGCAACGAGTGCGTCGATTTCACTGCGGCTTCCAGATAAAGCCTGCGCGCTTGCAGATAACCAGGAGGAGCCAAATGAGTCGGGTCGGAAGAGACGTGGTAGAGGGAAGCTGCATCTGTGTTGCGAAGAAATGTAGTCCAGGAGAGGTTCGCTCACGCTGATTCTGGTGGTATTTATGGACATAAAGTTACGTTGAGCGCTCCACCCCGCTGCTTTACTCAATGAAACGGGACGCCGCTCTGCTAATGTCCATAGCGGTGATTCCACACCAAGCGTTTTCTCGAGAATGATGGATTCCGTTCAGAAATACGTCACAGGTTCCCCAGACTTAAAGATTACAATTACCTGCTTATATCTTTTTTTCTTCTGAAAAATACTTTCGCGTCTTCGCCATCTTCACGGCACTTTTATTTTTCTATATAACAGGTAGAGGGCGGAGTAAAAAACATTTGTACAAGTATTTTTGATAGCTGAATGCTTTTAATTGAGATTGTAGAAGGTCAGAGGTTCCCAGAGTTTGTCGGAAAGCAGTACATCTTAAATTCGCTGATAACACGGAAAATATAGAACTCACGAAAGCGCATAAAAATGGCATTTTAAAATTGTTTTGTTGAAAAAGCTCTAAAGTGGAGAGGCAAATTTTTTTTACATTGGCTTATAGTGCATGGAACAGGAACTTTAAAAACATTTCTGCTGGAAAGTAATCAACACGGTAACGAGGAAGAATTTTAAATCAATGCAATTTTAGCAAAAAGGTCGTTTTTGAGCAGCAGAAAACTTCCCTTGGTGTTTCGAGAAAAAATACACAATAAATGCCTTTACAAAGCTTTGGCTCCACCCAATGAATGAAGAAAGTGTCGAAGGGTATTCGTTTTGAACACGAGAACTATATATTTTTTTTTTAAATTCGGCAACTCTGCCCCACACAGAGCCCGCCTGTCCTGAAGTTTTTGCACAGATCCGTGCGGCACGTAGGAAGCGCGCTGCCAACGTTGTCAAGCGTCACGTGCGTTGCCAAACTCCATCCTTCTCAAGGATTTGTAGGCACCAGCGATCATCAAAAGCATGAAACTAGATAACTTTGCTATAAGCTTACCTATTACTCTGGTAACAAAGCAGACAGGTCAACAATTTCGTGTACCATACCTGTACAGGAGAATCTTGAACGGTTAAAGTGACTAAAGGAGATGGGGCATAATTTGCTAAATTATCTCCCATTTTGATCGGGCCTACATTCCGTTTGTTGGGGACAAAACGTTCCGTGCTGCCAATCTGTTCAGCGCAGATATGTCCCGGATAACTGGTTATAATTCATGCTTTCGTTTGCGCATTCATGGTTCGAAAGCATGAAGCTCTTAAAACATTTAATAAATTTTTCTCTGTAGCGCACCGAAACAATCTGCGGTAGTAAGATACACTCCTCTCTAAATAGAAGGAAACTCACAACATTTTATCATTTGAACTCTCCGTTTGTGGCTGAGAAAAGTGGAAGACTTCAAAAGTTTAACAACGCTAACACAGGGGAATGCTGGTTGATCATATTTGGAAACCTATGCGCTACTTAGGAACACAAGGGGACAAAACGGCATACGGCACAAGACACAAGTGCGAACTTACGACTGTTTATTTCATAACGAAGAGGCGTATATACACACATAGACGCCTGTTCGATTAAAAATAAGCGGGTGTAAGTTTGTGTTGGTGCACTGGATCGTATGTCCTTTTGCCCCTTATGTTCCTAAGTATACGCATACGTTTACAAGTTCCGTAACCGTCGAAGTTTGTTGCTATCACTGCAGTGCACACAACCTCCTGGTGTAATAACAGGCGCTTTTCTATGAAAAGATAACTGATAAAATTTTATATTTTAAACCTGTCCTTTCATGCTTGAAAGCAAGAGCGTTCGATAACATGACTGTTGCGCACCGTAACCAGATGCTGCGCTAAAGGACGCTTTTGCTTTTTCATAAAAGAACGAGCATTTTCCTTCTACGTTCACCCTTATCACTTAGTTCTCTCGAGCAGGCCACCACTCGCAGCGCCCACTCGAGTGAAAGTTTGCATTAGTATGTTTTCTTTCCTTTTTATGAGACGTCAGATTGCAAGCGGCCTTGAGTTATCTGTTCCACTTATCCGTCTGCTTCTGCTGTTTGCACATCCACGGCCGTGGGCTGAGCAAGCGTCGTATTTCATCACAACTGAACATTTTTTTGTTCGTTTCTTTATCTCCTTGCCACTGCGCGGTGTCAAGAGGAGCGCCTACCAGTGCAAAACCTGTTGTTGGGAGATCTCAAGTGCTTGGCAGGCACGTCACAGCGCAGGCACTGGCATTTACGCGGCAAATTTCACGCATGCACCTTCCCTGGCAGAAACCATGTAGCGTGGATGAAGACCATGTTCAAGCACCTTGCGCGCCGTTTCTTTTCGCAACAGTATGTGTCACGGAGCCGCATACACTCGAGACGTGCTGCTTGAACAAACGCACAGAGTTTATTCAGCAGACTAGTTTCGCAAACCCAAACGTACTCGCCTCAAAAGACGTGCTCTTGTGATGGCGTTGGCGAGTGACCAGCCACCCGGGCGCGTCATACCATTCAATCCCTTCGTTCCCGAACGCGAGCGACTGCCCGGGCATTTGTGCGTGCTCTTCAAACGGCACATAAAAGTATACACTGTTCGTATTCGTCTGGCTGCAGTTTTGACAGATTATATGCCCCAATTGTACACCTGCTCCCCATTTTCGTTGCGTGTATGTCTGTTTATTCAGCATGCAACCCCTTGACTGCTCGTATCTCAAAGCACCACGAGGTGGCAAATCAATTGGTCTTCGCGTATGGATTCAATAATTAAGCTCTCAAGCATAGCGAACATGTTAACTGCATTCCTCAATGCCTGGGTGCTGATCTAGGCAGGTAAGAAATTCAGTCTTTTCGTGATTTCTTTATTCCGAAAATTGTTGTGTATATATATCTTGCTGTACGTCACTCGTATTTATATAGGGCTATTCACACAACAAGCTTATTGTAGTAATACATAGTGTTAGTTTGACTCCCGACTCTCCGTTTCTGATACGCATATCAGAAATGCATCATATATATATATATATATATATATATATATATATATATATATATATATATTATATATATAACAGACAAGGTAGAGGAAATGAGGGACTCGTTTTTGACATACTTATGAAGCAGCAGAAGAAACAACGATTCCGCCGGTGGGAACCGAACCCACGACCTCCGAATATCGTGTCCGGTGCTCTTACCAACTGAGCTACGGCGACGGCTGTCCAATCTGCTGCTCTCGTGGGTATTTATGTTTATTGAACACTCTCAAGGCTCGCTTACATCCAATACACACACACACACACGCACGCACACACACACACACAAACACACCCACACACACACACACACACACACACACACACACACACACACACACACACACACACATATATATATATATATATATATATATATATATATATATATATATATATATATATGCAAAATACCCCTAAGGGCCCTTAGTTCGAGGGTATTACATAGGAGGGGGAGGTACAGGTATGTAATCAAAAGGGAACAAACAAACCACACTTTCAAGAAACTACAACAATACACATAAAAGCATATGAGTCTGCAAGAAAAATACAAAACACAAAATAAAGCATTGAAGCGTAAATAGGAAAAACAAAAACATGAACAGAGCAGCAGACCGTAACGTTAATATAAGTTACACGATGTCTCACAAACAACGGCATGAAAATAAAAAAAGAATCTTCAATAAAAAAATACAGGACAGAAACCTAATGCACTAGTAAGTTAACAATGTACCCAAAAAATTTAGGCAGAGGTAATGGCAGCCAATAGATTATAAAATTTATCCGCGTCAGTGACGGTAGCAACATGTGAAGGCAGAGCGTTCCAGTCGGTTATAGTACGTGGTATGAATGAATGTGCATAGTTAGGTGTACTACATGACAACCGCTTAACTTTAAACGGATGGTCGCGGCGGGCAAAAATGGAAGAAGGCAAAGAAAAAAGTCATTATGAAGCGATGACTGATGATACAGTTTATGAAAAAGTGATAAACGTGCAACTTTACGATGGAGACATAGATCCTGAAGATCAGCGCGTTTCTTCAAGGCTCTGAGGCTGGTATGACGCGAATAACCAGAGAAGATAAAACGAACGGCGCGATTCTGCAAAGATGCGATGTTCTTTATTAAGTATGCTTGATGAGGGTCCCAAATAGCCGAAGCATATTCAATGTCAGGTCGAATGAGAGCGGTGTAAGCACGTAATCGGAGGTAGGAGGGAGCATGCTTTAAGTTATGTTTTAAGAGACCTAAAAACCATTTAGCGAATGCAAGAATAAGATTAATATGGTGGTTTCATGTTAGGTCTGGAAGAACGTGAAGACCGAGGTATTTATACGTGGTCACCAATGTGACGTTCGTTGTGTGTGCTACGAGGGTCCGCGTTCGACGGCGCGGCGTAGACGGAGCCCCCAGTGGCGGCAAAAGCACTCAAGGGAAAGCAATTCAGCTGGAAGAGAGGAGATCGGCGACAGCCGGTCTCGTTTTGGAAGCAGCCAGCACACATGTTTCTACTGTATATGGCTGCAAGCAACTTGAGTGGGATTGCTTTCGGGCCTGCCGCCATGGACCGCACGGAGAAGACCCAGGTGACAGCTGCGTCCAATTACCGAGCCATACTCGTTGAGAGTGAACGACCAAAACGAAGGGGTTTAAGCACAACCGGACCCCCTTTCCATAGTGTCGGCACGTGTCGAACGCCGCCGCCGCCGCGGGGAGACGGGCGTTATCTTCCCCAATTGCCGTGACCGTGCCGGGGACAAAGGGCCTCGTTTCGGCGGGCCTGGCCCCGTGACAAGACGGCGGGCATCATCACCAACACTCCCGAGCACATCCTAGGACAAGGGACCACTTTCCCGGCCTTTTAGTGACCTCGCGTTCCGGCCTTGAGTGGCGAGTGTCATTTGATGGAGAACGGAGGTCGGTGACCCGCGGGAACCGTCAGCGGGCCAGAGACCGTCTACCACAGCCGACGCTACCTCGACGACAACCTTCTTTCCCTCGGACTCAACACGTGACGGGGGCGAGACCATAAGTGCGGTGGTGTGTTTGTGCGCCCAAGTGAAAGCCCTAGGCCCCTCCCACTCCGGCGTGGGCGTCCTCAACCTAGGGAATGTGGGGAATAAGAAGGATATAAAAATCGACAAGGAGTACGGAAAAGAACGCTCAGGACAAGATCGTTCGCCAAGGGGGCCTTCAGCGCCGAAGCCCGACGGCGTGCAGCTTCTGCCAGCAACCGTTCGAGCTCAACTCCGGAGCCCCTCCATCGTCCCCATGAAGTCGTCGGCACGTAAGCTCGGACACCCCAGCCTCTGATGTATAATCATAATCATGTATAATTATTGAATATATCTGTTTGTTTAAACTGAGCCATACGGTGTCTCTTTGCCTCTCCGTCCCGTGTGGACCTGCGCATTATGGGGGTCGTCACACTGGTGTCAGAAGTGGGGTCTCAAAAGCAAATGTCCTCTGAATGCTGCGACATTCATGACTTCAAAATTGTAATCAAAAGGGAATCACGGGACTGATTGTGGGACTTTTACCCCCATTTGAGAGGCTTGAGGCACCGGAGGGCTGAGCGAAAAAAAATGACTGTATCTGAGGGAGCTCCCACTCCACAGCCGTCGCTCGGAGCAAGCATGCTGGCATTAGGAAGCGTCATTCCGACGTTTACGGGAGATAAGACAGGGGTTCCAATCTGCGATTTCTTTTCCATGCTAGAAGAGATTGGGAAAATGGGGGGATGGTCCGATGCTCAAATGCTGGGAATGGCGAGGTGTAAGATGGCAGGAGCTGCTCATGATTTTGCATGGCGAGACGAAAAAGTAAAATCCACAAAATCATTTGCGGAATTTAAGAAGCTCGCGTTTGAGCATTTTGACACTGAACCACGTCACGTGCGGGTACAGAGGTTCCGTGACGCCGGACAGATGGTAGGGGAGGACGTGCGAACGTTTGCGTCGCGGCTTCAGCGCCTAGCACGCGATACGTTAAGCAGGGAGGAGGAAGGAGACCAGCTAAGGAAGAAATACGCGGAGGATCTACTTAAAGAGGAAATGACCGCTTTGTTCGTGGCTGGTCTGCAAGACCCCGTGCGCCGGTTCGTGCTCTCGCGCAAGCCGAGCAATTTCGACCAAGCCGTGGCGGCCGCATTGGATGAGGAACGAAATGAGGCGTTAACGACAGCCGCAGCGAGAGTACGCGTCATAGAGAGAGCGGTGCTCAACCCTGAGGTTGCTCTCTTGACAGAGCGGTTAGATCGCTTAGAACAGCTGCTATCTCAGCAGGTGGAACGCCAGGTTGAAGCGCGCGCTCAACAGCGCCCATTCGCTGGAAACCGGAGACCGCCACAAAGCTACAGGCGCGGTATGCGAGATTTTGAAGAAATCGTATGCTTCGCTTGCCAGGGTCGCGGACACATCGCCAGGTTCTGCCAAAACGTGCGCCGTGGGGAGCCACAAAGAGAAGCAGGCGAGACACGCCCTAAGCAAGCCTACAGCGGGGCTCCAGATACCGAGACAAAAAACTAGATAGTCCTCCCCAGCCTGAGGAGCGTGGGGAGGGAGCAGTAGATGATGAGGTGGTGGTAGTTTGTGTGGCCGACGAGGCATGCCCTGTTGTGCGTTGCAAGTTAAATGGTTGTTGTATGGAATTGTTGATAGATACGGGGTCAAAGGTGACATTGCTTAAGGAGAGCAGTTTTAACACGCTTCGAAGGAAGGGGGACCGCGAGGTGTTGGAAGCGTCTGGTGGTATGGCAACCAAATTTGTAGGCATAACGGGGGATCCTCTTGGCATAAGTGGACTCTACCGGTTACACTTCTCTCTCGGCGGAATTGCATTGGAGCACCCCTGCTACGTATGCCCGGACACAGTGTCTCTGCCAAACGGAGTGTCAGGTATATTAGGGCAGGATTTTTTGAGAAAAGGGAAGGTAGTAGTCTCATTCTCTGAGGAAGAGGTTAATGCGGGCGGCTCAAAAGTTCCGTTTTTGAACAGGAGAGGGGCTGAGATTCGCATTACCGATATTGACACCCGTCAAACAGTGGGATCATTGGAGAAGGTATATTCGCGGGTTGCCGTCCGGCTGGTCGAGGAGGCGGTCGTCCTTCCTTGGTCGGAGCACATTTTGTACGCGTGTGTGCCTTCAGATGTAGAGAGCGGCGCCGTGGGAGTGCTTGAGCCGGTCGACTCTCTCAGCAATGGCCTGAAGGCAGCCGCGTGCCTCGTGACAGTTAATGACGCCCACAGAGTGCCCCTACGGGTGGTTAACTGTAGCCAGCAGCCACTGAGCCTTCCCAAGAACAAAACATTGGCTTTCTTCACCTCTGCGATAGAGAAACGTGAGCCCACCGATACGGTACTCGCAACTGTAGAGCATGCTAGTCCTTCGGCTGCTCCAAAGGCGTCGTTCGATCTTTCTCACGTAAAATCCAGGGAGAGGGAGGCTCTGGCTGGTTTGCTGAACGACTACTCGGAGGTATTCGCCGCGTCCAACCTGGATTTGGGCTGCTGTGGCGTTATAAAGCACAGGATAGAAACCGGCACTTCATCGCCCGTTTACCAGCGTGCGTACAGGATTCCTTACTCCCAACGTGAGGAGATGGAGCGGCAGGTGCAGGACCTGATTGATCGCGGCATTGTCGAACACTCAAAGTCACCCTGGGGAGCACCAGCACTATTGGTGGAAAAGCCAGATGGCTCGTATCGATTGGTAGTGGACTACCGCAAACTAAATGCCGTAACTCGCATCGATCCATACCCCATCCCCAATATACAGGAGACGCTTTCTCAGCTGGGCTCTGCCAGGTACTTCACGGTAGTAGACATGGCGGCGGGATTCTGGCAGATAGCAATGGATCCGGCAGATGCCGAGAAAACGGCATTCAACACGCCCTCAGGGCACTATGAATGGAAAAGAATGCCGATGGGTCTGGCCAACAGCCCTGCTGTCTGGCAGAGAACCGCTGATGTTATCCTGGCAGGTCTTCTGGGGAGGCTGTGCTTCGTGTATATGGATGACATAATCATATACAGTGACAGTTTTGAGAACCATTTGCGCGATATTGAGCAGGTTTTGGTGCGACTAAGAGGAGCGGGTCTCAAGCTGAAGCCCTCTAAGTGCCAATTCCTCAAAAACGAGGTGAAATACCTCGGGCACGTTGTTTCAGCTGACGGCGTGCGACCGGACCCTGAGAAACTAAGGTGTGTCTCGGATTTTCCATCCCCGACTAGCGTCCGCCAGATCCGGCAGTTTCTCGGCCTGATCGGTTACTACCGAAGGCACATAGAGGAGTTCGCCAAGCTCGCTAAGCCGCTCACCGCCTTAACAGCCAAAAATGTCGCCTTTCGCTGGGACGAAAACGCGGAGGATGCTTTTGGGGCCCTGAAAAGGAAGCTAATGAGTGCACCGCTGTTGCGCCACCCGGATTTTAATTTGCCCTTCGTTATGGCCACAGATGCGTCAAAGTTCGCAGTTGGTGCCGTGCTATCTCAGGTTATCGAGGGCAAAGAACATCCCGTTGCTTTTGCTAGCCGACAGCTGAGCCCCACGGAGCAAAAGTACGGAGCTACGGAAAGGGAGCGCCTCGCCGTTGTCTGGGCAGTAAAGCACTTCAGATGCTACCTTTACGGCCGCAAATTCAAGCTAGTCACAGACTGCCATCCTCTGAAATGGGTGATGAGTGTCAGGGACCCTAGCTCGCGACTCGCTAGATGGAATCTACACCTGCAGGAATACTGCTTTGAAGTGGAGCACAAGTCAGGAAAGACACATCTGAATGCTGATGCACTCAGCCGCACAGCTGCCGTGGCAGCTATAGATGAGTTTGTCCCCGTAGTCAACCCCCGCCGAATTACGCACAGAGCAGTGCAAAGATCCTGACCTGAAGCGAATAATCGAAAGCTTAGAGGGCGCACCGTCTCACCCCGAACAGCTAGGTTATTTCATTGGCAAAGACGGCACCCTGTGTCGGCGCACGAGGCCAACCAGGAAAGGGAGACCAGAGAAACCCGCTTGGGAGAGAGTCGTCATACCTCGGTCGTGGACAGAAAGGGTTCTTCGCGCGTTTCATGATGCGCCATGCGCCGGTCATTTTGGCGTAGCGAAGACACGCAGGCGTGTGGAGCGTTTGTACTTTTGGAGTGGCATGCGACAGGAGGTTAGAGACTACTGTGGGAAGTGTCATTCCTGTCTCGAAAGAAAAACACCTAAGGGACGAAGACCAGGGGCGCGATTACGGATCAGTCTCAAAAAACTGTCTCAATATTGAGACAGTGACGTCAAAATGACGACACCGAGAAATGCCGACCGCCGAATCGGCCAATGCGGAGCAAGGAGGCGGTGGGCTCCGCCCCGAAACCACTAATCGCACGACAAGGGACCGTAGACTAATGTTTTGCAGTTAAAACGCAGTGAATAAAAACGAGTAATGTTTTATTTTGCTAAGTAACTGTATTTCAAACCCAATAGCACCAAGCAAAAAAAGCAGTGTTTTCATTTTTGCAATTAAGTTTGCTGTTCAGTCACTTTTTTTGCCGCGAAGGTGTGCTGTCAGCGGTATAGCGTGAACATGTTAGTCTGAAAATGAACAAAAACGCAATGAAGAATACAAGCAACGTTTTATTTTGGTAGTAAACTGTGTTGCAATCTCCAGAACACGAGGGAAAATTAGAAGCATTCTCAGTTTTGCAATGAAATTTGCTGCAGGTTAACTTCTTTTGCCATGAGGGCGCGCTGGCAGTGGTATCGCGTGAACATGGCGGCGTGCAAGAAAACAGCTGATTCCACGGCTAGTTCCCGATTTTTCGCGTGTCGTCTAAAATCAAGGCACTTCGCAGATGTCTGAGGTGTGCAGAAAAATCTGATTGAAGGCAGTGAATGCTACGGGCCTGCCGAGATCAACTTACAAGCAGCGCTCGGCTCGAAAATCGACGAAGACAACTTTAGTCTGTGTTCTCGGTCGGCGCCTATCGATCGCCGAGTGACGTGTGGTTCTGTTTATTTTCTTTAGAAAATACCAGAAAACCATGAATCATCACATAGAAGCAACTGCCGACAGACAGGTGCAGCTGCTGATAGCTTGCAATCTCGGTGCGGGAAATGAGAGCCGACACGGCCTGCCTCTGTGGCAGCACTCTTCTGCCTCATAACCAAGTGTTGCCGCCCACATCGGGCTAAGCACTTGATGTTCCGTTTGTATTTTTGTAGCTCCGTTCGGTTTATGTTCAATTGTTGCCGTAGTTTCTTTTTTTTCCTGTGCAAGATGCAGAAATTGTGATGTTTATGCTCCACTTTGTTTACAGAGAAAGGAAGCACTTGATAACTTTGCTATTGTCACCGAGGAGAGAACGAGCTTGTTCCATTAACGTTATTTACTGATCATGTAGTAGATCCAGGGTCAACCTGGAAAGAATTAGTTTGCTTGTATAGAGGCTAATTGCAACTGGGCAGAAAGTTGAGCAAGTTTGTTTATGTTTGCTGGTACACAGCGCTTGAATTGCATATGATCCAGGGCAGTGAGGTAGGTAGGACAGGGCAGTGATGTGTAATATTGTATTTTGCTCAGCAGGCGGAGTGATGTTGGTATAACTGGGTTTGGTGAGGGCAGTGTTTGAAGGGCTTTAAATACTTTGCATAGCTTCTAACATGCACTTCCTTCCAGGTCGGAAGACCACTTGTTTTTTTTAATTATGGTCCATCATATCTGAGACACCCTGTATACAAGCCACTCCAGTTTGAAAGGGAACAGCCAGTTGAAAATGACTAGGACATTAAATACCTAGGCGAAAAGTAGCTTGACAGCAGTTGCACTTATCACACATATTATATGATAGCACAAGGAGCTTGTCCGGCCATTCGGCATTGTCACCGTCTCGTGTCATCATGGACAAGACTTCATAGCCCTGTGTTACGCAAACCAAGCTAGGTGTCAGTTATGGGGCAATAACCGAGTGCTCAAAATTTCCCACAATGGAGCTGCCTGTATATTCTTAGAGCTGTAGAGCATTTCCAGTAACGGTGTTGCATGATTTGTGATTGTAAACTAACCTCTAATCACACACCATCTCCTTGATGGTGTGTCTGTGATGTTTACACATCTTTGTCTATCAGTGAAGATGTTCTAGTCATTCAGCAGTCATTGTAGCCACTGCACCTTACAATCTTTATTATGCATTGTTGTACAGCGGTTTCCTTGCAGTAGGTACAGCTTTTAGCACAGAGCGAAACCCCTAGCCACACACCATTACGCTAAAAGCTTAGCTTTGGTACTTACACTACTTATATGTGCCAAAATGTTTTGTAGTCCGGAAAATGCATCATGTACACTGTACTATGCCATATTTATTGTACAGGTAGCCTCTGTATGAAAGAAAACATGCACTTTGAACTCCATCTTTCAGATTTTTTTTTCTTAACTGCACTCAGAAATGCCATACGGTAATTGTACATCAAGGTAAAGTATGCTTGTATGTACACTGCCTTTTCTGCAATAGAAACACTCGTGTCAAATGCTGTGCCTAAAAAAATAAACGCGCTTACTGAATGTATGATGCAATAAAAAACAGCTTTTTGATTCCAACAAGCATCACAAATATTTCATGCCTTATTCCAGCACTACACGTTTGGTTCATGCAAGTTCGTCACACAGGTAATGACCACAGGCACTCCACCAAGCTGGAAGGAGACAGCAGAGAAGGGGTAGGTGGGCTGACATAAGCATTGACAAAAGAGAGTTCAAAATGATGCTTTTCAGAAATTGGGCGAGCTGCTTCAACACCTTTTCCGTCTTCAGGAAGAGACTGTGCAACACGCTGCTGAGGGACTGGAAGATATACTAGCAAACACACTGAAAATGAAGTGGCAGCCGGTGGGGGGCACTTGTTTGTCACTGCTGGCTTCTCGCTGCACACAGGTTGGCCAAGGGCACAACCACATCACACAATTGCTCACACACTTGCAGATGTGTGTTGTGCAATGACACAAGGAAATGACAGTGGCAACAGGGGAAGAGTGCCTGATATGACTCTCTATGCCAGCATGGTGAGTCGTCTCTGGACGCTAGATTTTCCATCGCAACTGCCGCTGCACCATCCCTCGGTACGCCTTCCTCTGGAGACGGGTCGTCCTAGAGAGGCCAAAAGTACAGCACCGCATGCTCTTCTCAGGAGGCAGGTGAGGAGGGATCCCGTCTGTACGAGGCAGCCACCATTTAGAGGTGGCCCGTTGTTATCTGGGTCAGAGGCAGTGTCGCCTGCACCCTCTGCTGATATGGGCACATCCAAACAGAGGCTGTGAAGTGCAGCACGTGCGGTGATGATGCGCACTGTCCACTTCCACTGGCACTGGTGCATCCGGTGCCCTTGAAAGCAACGGAAGCAGCTCTTCGGCACACCAATACAGCGCTCAGCCACAAATTGTGTGAAAGCATGTGGCGTGTTGTACAGGCCTTCTGCTGAGTCAGGTCTGTAATGTCATGCAACTGGTGCAGGCAGCCATGGCTCCAGTGGGTAGACATAGTCTCCTGCATAACAAAAAATGATGCAGCTAAGCATGTCCTTTCTCAGTGATCTCAACAGCATTACAGGACACTCTGCTATACAGTAGAAAACTCACGCCAAGTAGCCCACATCCAGGCTTTGCTGAATATGACATTCAAGAGCATACATACATGCAGGATTTAGATGTATAAGTGAGCACTAGTGTAAGGTCAGTCTTTTACCACCATATTCATATAAATGATGCGCTATGATTGCCTACAAAACACAAGCGCTGTCAGGTGCATTTTGCTTTGGTTTCTTCAACAGGAAAGGCTATGCATTTCAACAATGTAATATGTGTCCTGTGTTTCTGCTGCAATTATATTTAACAAAAGGAAAGGGTGGCAATACACTGTATCATACTGTAAAGTGTCTGCATTTGTGTAACTGTCCAGACTGATTCTTGTAGCTTTAGCAGATCCGGCCAAATGCATAGTGCTGGAGCTCAATAGATGTGACTGAGTTCGCCCGACGGGTGACACGGCTATTTTACTGCTTACCCAGAAAAAAAATCACCGTCGTCCAGCAGGCCTTCCTCCGCCTCGGAATGCCGCCAGACAAACGCGTCGCGGAAGGATCCGGGTCAGCGCGAGTCCACGGCCAGGATGCACATGTTCGCGCCACAGATCTGAGAAAAAACAAGCACAGCCCGTACTCACTCTCGCTGCCGAGGCCCGCACTTGTAGCTCATGCACTTGTAGCACTTGAACTCATGCGGTCAAAAACAGTGGCCGAGGTATACTCACTATTACGTCCGCAGCGTAGAACCGCTTGCGGCTCGTTCGCAGCACTGCCCCCAGACTCCTTGATAGTGATGAGTGCCCAATCGACACACCCGACGACGCCGGAGATGCTGCCGCGGCGAACGTTTAGGCAAAGGACGCCCTCCTTCGCCGCCGCCTTCCCCTCGGGTCTCCTCGGAAAGCGAACACCCCCCTTCTGTTACCCAACGTTGACATTGGTCTCCGCTGCCCGCCGCAAAGGCTTGTTCACAGTCGGTTGGGCTGCGCCGACGTTTTCTTCATTTCCAACGGCGCCTTGAAACCCACCGGAGGCGAAGAAGCGCAGCGCGCACAGCCCTGCCGCTCCACTGACAGCGCACTCACCCGCGCACCTCCCAGTTCAACGGCGAGTTCGTCGCACAGACACTGCGCAGTCTCCTCGAAATAACTCTCCCGCGCGTCAAAGTCGTCTTCATGCACCCTCCGACACCGTTGCTCGCGCGGTCACCCGCGTATACGACGATGTAAACAGCCGCCATTTTCTGTCTCAAACGTGTTGATACTACTTTTTCCAGTCTCAAAAAATCGTCTCAATCTGCTCGCATAATTAGATGGCCAACGTCACCACTTCTGCGCCATTTACGACGTCAGTCAGTGACGAAAAAAATCAAAATGGCCGCCGACCAATAGGAGAGAGCCAAATGATATACTTTTTGAGACAATTTCGATTGAGACTGATCCGTAATCGCGCCCCAGCTCCAATTCAGCCCTTTCCCTGAGGTTTCGGCTCCCTTCGAGCGGACAGGTATGGACATAATGGGCCCATTGCCCACGACCACTTCCGGAAACAGGTACATTTTAGTATTTGTCGATCACCTTTCAAAATACACGGAAGCGGTAGCACTCCCAGATCAGAAGGCAGACACGGTTGCAAGAGCATTTGTCGAACAGATCGTGCTCCGACATGGACCCCCGAGGGAACTCTTGACAGATCGGGGAACGAACTTCGTCTCGCAGCTAATGAGGAGAGTTTGCGAGCTGCTTAAGATCGCTAAGAAGCAGACAACACCGTACCATCCGGCTTGCAACGGCACGGTGGAGCGACTGAACCAAACCGTGGCCGGGTTCCTGTCGCATTTTGTTTCGCGCGACCAGCGGGACTGGGACTTGTGGCTCCCGTATGCAATGTTTGCCTACAATTCCGCAGCACACGAGAGCACGGGCGAATCGCCATTCTTTCTTCTCTACGGCCGAGACCCGGACCAGCCTAGTGAAGTGCCAGAGGCCCCCGTCGTGTCCCATACGCTTCACTGGACGACTATAAGGTTGAGCTAGAATCGCGATTGCAAGTGGCGAGGGACATCGCAAAGGAGGCCTAAAGAAAGCGGCGAAGCGCTGGAAGGAGGTGCACGATCGCAGTGCTAGAGACGCGCCGTTTGAAGTGGGGGACAGCGTGTACATTGAAAACTGCCAAAGGCAGATTGGGCTAGCTCGTAAGTTCCAGACGAAGTGGAGAGGACCGTGCGAGGTTGTCGAGAAGCTTTCTCCGGTAAACTTCAGAGTCCGAGACGTGAACCGGCGCTTGATAAGGATACAGGCAAATCGCCTCAAGTCGGCACCGGTTCAGTATTCACGAAATGAGGAAAGGGAAAGCGCGGATTTTGATGGGGACAGAAGTGAAGCGGAGCGCGCAGATAGTTCGCAAGAAACGCCCTCTCCTGCATTTGTTCGGCAGGCGCCAGAGGTGACGGCCAGAATGCCACCAGATTTACTTCATGCATTGCTAGAAGAAGAAGAAGCGCGCGAGGTTGCCGCGCAGATAACGCCAGGAGAGGCTCCTGCCACGAGCCCTCGCGAGTCTCAAAGCAGACAAAGGGTCACAGACTTACTTAGTATGACTCATGAAGGCCGATATCCGCTGCGAAATCGGAAAGCTAAGTCGGACTAATGGCGTAAACAGAGCGGAGTTGTGAACTGGTTAGAATTGTGTAATGCCGCAGCTCATAACATTGCTATGTGCTTATGTGTTAAGATATCGGAGTTGGTAGTTAAACCTTTCTGTCATTAAGTAACACCTTCACAGGAGAGCATGCGGAGCGCATGCAGAACCTGCCCTACTTCCTTTCGTTATCTATATTTTGTCTGTGCCGTGATCGTGCTAGAAGTGGGAGCTCCTTTGTAACTGTGGTAAATTTATTTCGTCCAGTTTGGACTAGAAAGGAGAGGCTTGGGTGCTGAGTTTCATGTTTATCTGTAAAAGAAGATCAGTGCTGCCCCTGGAGACGCCAGTTATGACAGCTGAGGCATATGGTGTTGTGCAGTGGTGTTGAGTGCAGCGAAAAGTGTTTTGTCGGACGCACTGTGCGAGGCGATTCAGAAAGAGAAGAGGAGCTGCATGGACTCAAATGTTCGGAGAACATTCTTCTGGAGGGTGAGCGAGTGTGACGTTCCTTGTGTGTGCTACGAGGGTCCGCGTTCGACGGCGCGGCGTAGACGGAGCCCCCAGTGGCGGCAAAAGCACTCAAGGGAAAGCAATTTAGCTGGAAGAGAGGAGATCGGCGACAGCCGGTCTCGTTTTGGAAGCAGCCAGCTCACATGTTTCTACTGTATATGGCTGCAAGCAACTTGAGTGGGATTGCTTTCGGGCCTGCCGCCATGGACCGCACGGAGAAGACCCAGGTAACAGCTGCGTCCAATTACCGAGCCATACTCGTTGAGAGTGAACGAACAAAACGAAGGGGTTTAAGCACAACCGGACCCCCTTTCCATGGTGTCGGCACGTGTCGAACGCCGCCGCCGCCGCGGGGAGACGGGCGTTATCTTCCCCAATTGCCGTGACCGTGCCGGGGACAAAGGGCCTCGTTTCGGCGGGCCTGGCCCCGTGACAAGACGGCAGGCATCATCACCAACACTCCCGAGCACATCCTAGGACAAGGGACCACTTTCCCGGCCTTTTAGTGACCTCGCGCTCCAGCCTTGACTGGCGAGTGTCATTTGATGGAGAACGGAGGTCGGTGACCCGCGGAACCGTCAGCGGGCCAGAGACCGTCTACCACAGCCGACGCTACCTCGACGACAACCTTCTTTCCCTCGGACTCAACACGTGACGGGGGCGAGACCATAAGTGCGGTGGTGTGTTTGTGCTCCCAAGTGAAAGCCCTAGGCCCCTCCCACTCCGGCGTGGGCGTCCTCAATCTAGGGAATGTGGGGAATAAGAAGGATATAAAAATCGACAAGGAGTACGGAAAAGAACGCTCAGGACGAGATCGTTCGCCAAGGGGGCCTTCAGCGCCGAAGCCCGACGGCGTGCAGCTTCTGCCAGCAACCGTTCGAGCTCAACTCCGGAGCCCCTCCATCGTCCCCCTGAAGTCGTCGGCACGTAAGCTCGGACACCCCAGCCTTTGATGTATAATCATAATCATGTATATTTATTGAATATATCTGTTTGTTAGACTGAGCCATACGGTGTCTCTTTGCCTCTCCGTCCCGTGTGGACCTGCGCATTATGGGGGGTCGTCACACCAATTCAACTGGAGTGTTATTTAAAGAGTACGCTGTTTGAAATCTAGGCATTCGGTTAGTAAAAGACATGAATTTTGCTTTAGAAAGGTTAAGTTGCATGAGCCAAGTAGAGCACCATGCTGTTACTGTGTCGAGGTCGGATTGAAGGGCTAGGCAATCTTCGTTAGTATAAATTTTGTGATAAATCACACAATCGTCAGCGAAAACTCTGATTCGGGAACAAACTGAGTTAGGTAAATCATTATTAAATATCAAGAAAAGCAAGGGGCCAAGTACGCTTCTTTATGGAACGCCGGTGTGAACTTGGCTGAGAGACAAATTATGGTTATTGACAGTGGTAAACTTTGGTAAACCTGACTGTGGTAAACCTTATTGACCGTGGTAACTGACAGTCGTAATCCTGGAAAAGAGGAAATCTTGAACCCATGCAATAACAAGAGGGTGAATATTAATAAGTGTTAATTTGGTTAATAACCAGTTGTGAGGTGCCCTGCCAAACGCTTTGGAAAAATCAAGAAATATGGAGTCAACTTGAATACAAGCATCAACAGATTAATGAAGATATTGGATGAAACCAGCAAGTTGCGTTTCGCACGAGTACCCTTTTCGGAAGCCGTGTTGGCATTTAAATATGATGTTGTGTTGTTCTAAAGAGTTAAATACCTGCGAATGATTGACGTGTTCAATGAGTTAACAAATCGTACTAGTTAATGAAATTGGTCAATAATTTAGTGCTAAAGAATGATCACCGGACTTGAAAATGGGCACAACCTTAGCTAGGCGCCATTCACGTGGAACCAAACCAGATGAATGAGACTGAAAAAATTGCGTACAAGATGCGATCGATACCTTCAGATGAATTCTTGAGTATTTTATTATTAAAATCAAGGCGATCAGACGCTGATGTCGTTTTAAGTTTCTATAGTAAAGATAGGATTCCAGTTTCACTAATGTTTATTTCGGACATTGAGGTATTAGAATTATTCGTGTAGCAGGGGCTAAATAGACCTCTTCTCGGGTGAAGACTGATATGAATGCGTCGATGAGAGCTTGTGCGCGGCTTATCCTCATCAAAGGGCCTTCTTCCAGCCAATGGCGTCAGCCGATTATCATGAACACTCTAGCATGACAATGCAGGGAGTGGCAGAAGAAAGGGATAGCCTCCGCCCTGAATTCTCACACCGCTTCCTGCATTTTTGGGTTAGCAGCCTCATGAGAATTGACCGGCGCCATTGGCTGGAAGAGGGTCATTTGATTCATGGGGAAAAGCCGCTTCGTTCTTGAGTTTTATCCGACTATAGTGGATGCGCACTTCACGCTTGTTGTCAAAACTGTTGCGACGACATGTTGAAATGTTTCAGTTCAGCGAATGCCTTGAGGATCTTACGAAACACTAAAAACAGGCGACGCGGACGCCGGAAGCCGTCGACACAAACACTTGAGTTCGTGTCTTCTTGTTCCCGTCTCAACGAGTGCACAAGATTTTCAAGTTACGGCCTCACATCACTAGCTTGCTTTCAAACATCGTTACTCAGATATGGTGCGTAATCTTAAAAGTCACATTTATTGTGTCATTGCAGGCGGTACAGCAAACACTTCGACTTAAACTCGCACATCCGGTTCAACCACGTCGTCGAGTCCGTGCAGAGAACGCCGTCCGAAGACATACAGCAGGATGGTGCCAGGGGCGGCAGTAAGCACCAGTGGACAGTGTCCGGCCGCGACATGGCCACGGGGAAGGAGTTCTCGCTGGTGGCGGACGCCGTGGTGGTGTGCAGCGGCCACCACGCGGTGCCCAAGTGGCCCGATGTGCCGGGGCTGCGGGACGCCTTCAAGGGCCGCGTGGTGCACGCCCACGAGTACCGCAGGGCGTCGGCATACGAGGACCGCCGCGTCCTGGTGATCGGCATGGGAAACTCCGGCGGGGACATCGCCGTCGAGCTGAGCTACGTCTGCTCGCAGGTGGGAAGGCACCAAACATGCCTACTGGGGTCTGTAAGGGAAAGTGTTTTAGTCTGCAGGGACTCCGGAATCGGGAGGGGCAGAGGGGGGGGGGGGGGCGGTGGCCCCCAAACATCTCTCCAGCGGAAGCAGCGCCCCCTCCCTCCCGCCTCTTACCCTCAATGTTTGCACTTATGTCGGATTTATTGTTAGGCGCTCCGAAGGTAAAATGCCAATAGCGCACAACAGGCTGACTGATTGTATTTGCTTCTTTGCCTAAAGTTGAAACTTAGTTCTTAGTTCTTAGGTAAGAAAAGGCTTACTGTGAGCACTTCGAGAATAAACTAATAATCTGCCTAGATATAGCAGACAGAAATAACGCCGTCAACACCTTCCGCTTATCATTTTTGAAGATTAATTCGTTCACTATATGTGGTCATAATGACGTTCTAATATAAACTTTTCTAGCCTAGGACGAATAGTTTCGCAACTTCTTTGCCTCCGACTGCACCACTGCGTAGACACACTTGTTAAAAAAAATTCAATGAATCGAATAACGAGCACACAGCCCTAAAGGCAGACGGCTTGTGCTCAGCAATAACTTACAATGACATGTACACGATTCAACCTTCACCGGTGTTTACCAAAAAGACTTCTAAAAGCCTGATGACGTGTTGTAATAGTGACCTAACTGGGCACAGATTGTTTGATATCATGAAGCGCTTCTCTAAAAGAATTTATTTATCTCTCAATGTCGCCTTCTGGAAAAGTTACTGAAGATATAAGAGACTTCTTCCTGATCAAAGTGGCAACCAGCATTGGATGCACGATGAACGTCGAAGATAACCATACGTGAGAAGGATTTTAGTTGAAACGCAATGTTTTACTCTTCCTTCCTCATCCAAAAGCTCCGATGTATTGCTAATAGGCTACACGGATTGATATAATATATTTGGGGATTGAAGATATTGAAATAATTAAAAAAATAAATATTTGGCAAGAATTATTCGCCGCAGTGCCGCTGAACCATGTCTCGAAAGGAAGCCACCTTGCAATACTGCAAGCACTGCAGTTAAATGAGTCGCATTGCGGACTTTCTTCTCTGAGCCTTTCTTCGCCATTTTTGTCCTCTTTTTTTTCCTTGAAATCTAACGTGGTTAGGAGGCACCGTAAATAACGTGCATATTTGTGAATGCACACTAAACAGCCTCCTAAATGCCAGAATGTTATATCCAGCGCTAAAGCACGTTAGCTAAAGAGAAAGAAATTATTTTGGGCGCGTCTAGGATGCATGTGAGGCGATGCATGTCATAATAAAGGGATGTACATCAACCCAGGTCTATTTGAGTACCCGTCGGGGGACGTGGGTGGCACCTCGGTTGGCTCCGGGCGGCCTACCCATGGACGTGACCATGTGCACACGAGCTCTGAACACGGCACGCTCGTTGCTGCCGTTCGACCTCGGAGCTCGGGCCTTCGAGAGGGTGCTCAACGGGCATTTCGATCACAAGATGTACGGCTTGCGGCCCGCGCACCACGCTGTCGACCAGCAGCCTTTCGTCAACGACGTCCTGCCCTCCCGGATACTTACAGGAACGGTGCAGGTAACGCACATTGGTTTGAGGACTAGTTTCATTCCTGATGCTTACGTGAAGCTTTTCAGTAGTTAATGTCACTCGCTAGGATACAAGCCCGAGGAGGGAAGAGCATGACCAATCATAGGTTGACTATTTCGATAAACCAATCAATTAACCAATCAGTAAAAATAATCAGTGAATTATCTAACCTTTTAATGAATGATTAAGACGGCCAGCTGACTATTAGATGCATGGAAGCAATCAGGCGATCAAAACGAGCAATTCAACAGTCACCTTGTACCATAATTATTCAAAAGGTTTATCAGTTCAGCCAATCTGCAGGCGGCCGTTTGGTCACTAGTGCTTCCCGCAACCCTTTTTACCTACCACGCAGATTCGTGGAGGCGTGTCTCGTTTCGGCCCAGACTACGTGGAGTTCCGCGACGGCTCCCGGGCTGTCATCGACGACGTCATTGTGGCGACGGGCTACATCAAACACTACCCGTTCCTGCCGCCCGAGGTGGCGCCCAGCGTGAAAGAGGAACGCGTGGAGCTGTACAAGTTCATCTTCCCCGTGGGAGACCCCAGCGTGGCATTCGTGGGTCTGGTGGACCCTATCGGTGGTTTCTGGCCAGTGGCCGAAATGCAGGCGCGCTACGTGGCTCGCGTCCTGGCCGGCAGGCTGCCCCTGCCGGACGTCGAAAGGCAGAGGAAAGAAGCGTCACGCAGGGCGTCCTCGCAGCCCATCGACAGCGACCGCTACGCTGCCCAGGTACGCGTGGAAGCATGGCGGTCAGTATGAATCAGTGAAGCGTATACGCGGCAGCGACAGGGTTGCGCGCGGAAATTGAACTCATATCACACCGTTGTTTAGTGGGATTCAGTGTATTACCGTAAAAACCCCTGCAAGAGTGTTACTTAGGAAATGGAATTACAGTAAAAGGGAGCACAGTTGCATGCTTATCGGATAAAACCCCGCTGTAAAAAATGTTGCCCCCATTTTATACGTGAAAAGCAATCATTTACAGCCTTCAGGAAGTCTGATCGGCAGGTTATTAGGGGCGATGTGGTTGGAAATGCCGTTTCGTGATTTAGCTGCACGGGGAAAGAAGGAAGAAAAGGGAGAAAACGTGGCCGTATGGGCACGAGGTCCACTCCTTGTTCATGAGTGCGTTTGTTTGCATCTGCAATGCACCCTGGCCAATCCCCTGCCGTGGGTGTGTTTCATTAACCCTGATGACATCATCATCATCATCGTCGTCAGGAAGCTTGATAAAATGGTGAATATTGGCCAGTGCGATGAGATATGCGAGCTGCTGCTACGATGTAGACTGCGCAGTCGAGGTGTGCTTTAAAAAAAATGTGTGAAACTAGCTCATATGACAATGCGGCGACTAAGCGCAAGAATTGTTTAGGAGGTTTTCACGAAAACGCACTGCTCTATCGCCAAGTTTCGTTGTTTCGTGCGGGGGTACCGGCGGCAGTGTGGCACTCGCCGCCACCGTACGGAGATTCGACAGGAACGTCGCTTCATGCGGTTACCGCTCTGCGCCTGTTGGCACACTAGTCGAGTGAAAAAAAAAAATCGCCTGCCACCCAGACTTTTGTTTCCTGCCTGTAGCGTACTATAGAGCGTAGTTCCCGAAGCACCTAGGCTTTCGAGACTTGAGATAAGCTGCAGCCAACGGTCGCTGCCGTCCATGCTCCTGCAAAGAAGGACGCTAACGCGAAGCTTGCTGCGCTTTACGCCAGTGCAGTGCAGGCGTCACCTTCAAAGGCATACATTTTTGACGGCCGGATCTGGTAAATGATTTGGTCTGCACTGTACGATAGTGTTCGGCTTTTGTTACTGCCTTCTCGGTTCGCCCCATACTTTGTGATAGCTGGAAAGCATGGGGAGGCGCTCTTCGCTCACGGATTCTGTAAGAAGGGTGAAATATTGCACCACGGGGTCAGTTGTGCGGCCACTCGCGTTGATTGTATCTGAGAGTCAGTGTACCATTTCTCTAATACGTATTTTGACTGTAGCGCTGCCCTAGTTCGCAATAAGTCAGCGTTAGCTGTAACTGCGGGCTTTGTAAGACGGCTCGAATGTATACGGCATATCATGCGACTATCTTCGAGAAAGTTATGCTTGTTTCTTAAAATTACGCCGCTATTCATAACTGCAGCCACGGATAAGTATGCAGGAATAAAGAAAAAAGAAAAAGCAGCCTCCAACGACATCAGCAGCTATGTTCATAAAAGAATGTGCTGGTTTTTTAATTCAGTTTCCTTCTCTACAAACGTCAAAAATGTCAAGTCGTATATACCTTTGACAGGCCCTACTCACACCAACCTACATCTTGCTGGGACACTGGTAACGTGGCGTGCTACCCACTGCTTTGTTTGATTTTCGATACACTTCAGCCAGTTTCTGAGAAGAAAGCTGATGTCTTTGATTGGTTGGGTGCTTCGAGATCCTTGGCCAGCCAAGGATGGCCTGTGAGGTTACCCAATCGTCTTTAAAGTTTTTACTATAAGCGTTTCTAAAGTTTCGTCCATATGTACGAACTAACATTTCTGTAAAATTATGCAGAGATCTTTCCCTAAACCTCGAGCTCAGCCCATGATGGCCTTAGTTGCCTATGTGCCATTAAACTCAACACAACACATATAGGCGTCATTACTGCCTAAACGAATTTTCTTGATCGTTTAAACCGGGTATTCCTCTTCACATAAGACAGTGTGCCGCTAGGTTATCCGTGACTCCTATCTAGACGCGGTGAAACGGCTGAGCTGCATCAAATGTGATTGCCTGTTCGAAGAGAATATCCTCTGTCCGGGTAGGTTATTAGTGCACGCAAGAGCTGTGTCACAGATCTGACACGATGCCCCGGAACTTCCTCCGCAGGTCCACTGGATCGCATACATGGACGAACTGGCGGGCCTTATTGGAGTGAAGCCGAACCTGAGCCGAATGGCTGTCACCGACCCTTCCCTGTACCGGCGCTGCGTCTTCGGGCCGTGCTTGTCGTACCAGTTCCGGCTCGAGGGCCCTCACTCGTGGGAGGGCGCTCGCGACGCCATACTGGACTTCCCGAACCGAATAGCCTCCGTGCTGACGCCCCTCACGGCACTCGAAGACAGTCGTCTGCGCAGGGCCACTGCGGGGACCATTGATGTGGTGGCCACGTGCACCGTCATGATAATGCTGGCCTACCTGCTGTCGCTGGCGCTATGAGAGACTCACGACATGTCCTTTGCGGTTGAGCATGCAGTGTTACTGTTTACTATTCCTTCACACGCTGAGCAGTGAGTTTCATTTGGACCAGAAAAACTTGGCCATATGAAAAGGGACCACCGTGAATGCATGTGAGCAAGAATGTGTTTTTAGTCAGGGCCTGATAAAGTCCTCACCTCCTCGCCGCAGTCGTTCCACTGGTAGAGTCGTCAGCAATGTCGGCGGGATGAATACTTTAGATAAAACGTCGTTGAATGCACGCAAAAATGTCAAGTCGTATACACCCTTGACAGGCCCTAACACACCGACCTACATATTGCTGGGACACTGGTAACGTGGCGTGCTACCCTCATGCTCTTTTGCTTTGAACGAAACTTGAGGCGGCAGCTCTGGCGTTGCAGAGTTTATCGACACTTTTGCAGAGCTTGTACAATTTCGCTGGGGAAAGCCGACAAGCTAGCAAAACATCCGTGCCGCATACCTGCAATTACGAAGAATCTGCAGAATAACCTGCTAGGCGCAGGCCGGCAGCTGGCGCAAGGTAAATTCGGTGTTTCTTCATTCACGCGACGTTCACTTCAAAGCAGCAAACGGCGTTTTGGACAAGCATATAGCAGTGTGTATTAAATTCGCAAATTTTTGTGCACACGTTGTTTCACTGTGAAGTTGGCCTGTTTCTTACGAGCCAAGTCGCATCCGGCATCATCTCTGACGACGATTGTGGAGTATTCTACCAAGCCTCGCAGCACACACAGTCGTCGTCGATTTCATCTTTACATTTCATTGTAAACGTTCGAGTGTACATACGAAGGTCGACGTATGAAGGTCAGTACGGCAGTTGAAACGGTGACAACATTACGATTGTTTTATAAAGTGCTCAAATGGTTTCATTACTGTTTGGTTTCTTTCTGAGAGCTTTCGGGCGATTATATAAGACTGCGTGCTTTTTCAGCAAAACAAATATGAGCATTACATTTTAAAAACATTAACGGCACTTTAGTGTAGGGCAACGATAGACGCTTCATAAATTACCGCGACATTGTGCCGTCAATGACGGGAGATGACCCACCAGTTTTAATTTCAACATCAAGACCAACAGAAACCCCACAAGTCTGCTATCTCATGAAACGTAACAAAAGGCCTGCTTGTTCGGAAATTCCCGAAACAAATGCAGTCAGTGTCTGTGACTCGTGGCTCTTCCTTTTTACAATTACCGCTGGCACTACAGTGCCCACTGTACACCCGAGCGGCTGTGCAGTCGTGCAGCTCAGATAGACTGTGCTTGCAAAGGAATAAAATCGTTCATGTTTTTAAAGTGCATGGATGGCTAAAAATATATAGATCTATAGATATATGTATATATACTGTCCTCCCTGAATGCTCTCAAATCGCGTGATGCCAAACACAGGAACACTACAGTACTATGCGTCGATGCTGTCGTTTTAATGCCGAGGAAAGCCACCTTGCAGATATATTGATATCGGAGCCAATTTCTCAAAGATTATAACCTGCAGGTAAGTACAACGTTCTCATTGTTCTCTTAGCTATTGTTCTCGCCTTCGAGAATGAACACCAAGGTAAGCCACATTACGTGCAGTACGGTAAGAGCATAATATTGTGCATTCTTTTAGCTGTGAATGATGAATCCCTTTTTCCTGAATACGTCATAGGTCAATGCTGGTTAACTGTTCAAGGGTGTGGCCTCGCATCTGTCGCCATATGATGGCGCCACAGGAACATGGAAACCCAGGTGAACGATAGACGAAAAACACTTTCGCTGAACACATCGGCTGCCATTGACATAGTCTGCACCGTATTACTAGACACTGTTCTTCGTTCTATTTGAAGAGAGTGAGGTTCTCGATTGAAGTCTTTTGGTGCCACGGTGTGTCAGTGAGTATTTTACGTAGTGGTGGTCTGAGGAACACTAGCCGCACCAATAGTTTCGAAAATTTCAACCATATCCGAAAAATCAGTTTTCTATCATATCATGCAAGAAGCGAATACAAAGTTTCGTGCGTATCTTGGGAAAAGCAAGCATTTTTCGTTCTTTCACGACCGTTGCCGCAGAAAACAACTCGGAAGAAAGGGACGTGTGAATACGAAATCAAAGGGGCATGAATATAGTAAGCCATCGCTTTTTTCCCGGGGGCGGATTAAACTTACACGTGATCGCCGTTTGTAGTCACATTTCGAGAGCAGGAAATGATTTCAGGAAAATACAAAGGCAAACTGGTTCCTTGTATATTAGAGAGTTTTAGTTTCACGTACGTACCAAGTTCACGTACACAAACGTGAGAAGTCTACGCAGCATACGCGCATGTCGCTTCAAACCCTTTTAGTTGCATGCACGTATACGCGACAGACGCCTCGCGTTTTTCCTAGCGCCATCTACTGAGAGATGCAGACACTGTTGTAGCCACTCTAAGAAAAGACGAGTTAAAGCCAAGCCAGTCGAACTGCTTCGGAACGCTGCTTCGTTAGGCTTAACAGCTGCGAAATCGCCTTTACATCTGAAAAACAATCTATTTGTCGCTTGAAACTTTATGCAAGGGTAAGAATGGCTAAATAGAAGGCGAATACAACAGTTTAGAACACGATATCGCGTCGAGGGATTAGCGACGAAGCTGTTATCGCTGTGAATTAAGCGGCGGGCAGGGCGCCGCCACGTTTGTCAACGCTACGTACGCAAGCAACGCAAAGACCGCAACGTAAAAATACGAATCTCACGTACGTACGTGAGACTCGCGCATGCCCTTTGCGTTCTGCGCATGCACATTGGTCACCCGTAAGAGCTCTACGTACGTGAAGCCTCTACGTACGGGAAACTAAAACTCTCTATTTTTAAGCAGGCTCCCGGTTACTGTGGTCGCAGCGGTCCATATGCTATCATTTGGTGGAGAATTAATGCAGAAGTTTCTTTGGTGGTTACATATATACCTTGACTATGCAAACCGTCTTTCTAGACCTCTTCCACGGCCCTACACTTTTGCCTAGGGTTTACTGCCTGTTGTTTTTTGTATAGTGGTTCACGGTTTGGACACCATATTGGCATCGACGTCCAGGTGGATGCTGTGGCCACTACACTCACTCTGCTCACTGGTATTACCGCAGCGCTTGCCTATAGGGGTTGAGGCATCCGCCTCGCATGCGGGAGGTGTGGAATTCGATCCCAGTGTAGCCGGGTACCCACCGGTGATGCAATGGGTGCAAGCTTTGCCCTGGCCTGGTGCTCGGCTTATTTAGGGTGAAATGCTTGGGAAACGGGTCCTTGACCTCACCTTGAGCAAAAGAAAATACCTTGTGTCATGGCGCTCTTTGGCCGCAGACGCCCTTGCGTCATAAAAATTCACTATCATCATCAGATAACTGGTATTACCTACACCGTAAGCACTCGCTTTGAACGCAGAACGTTGCGTTGGAGACAGCACCGAATAGTGCTCTTTAGAAGGTACGGTTTTCGTTGAAACAATATTTCTGACCTACTCTCCTTCGGTGGAATTTGTTTACGCATAAGCACAAATATTCTTGATCGATTGAATGTGAATATATTCACAGGGCCTCAAACGTTGGACTATCGGAGCACAGAAGAGCAAGAATAATGGCTGAACATACACAACAAGCCGGGTGATTTATTGATGACTAAATGCACGCAGCGCCAAAGAAGCAGGGAAGATCTTACGGAACAGGGCACGGTCTGTCATAGCGTGTATGCTATTAGCTGCTCTTGTACATTTGCGTGCCGTTTAGCTAGAGCCTTGGTTGATGAACTCGCCTGATGACATTGTTTCCACAGACTGGGCGCGTGATTACCTCGGAGTGAAAAGACAAAAAGAAGTCATCAGGCCGAGAACGCGTTAAAATGTGTTAAGGATGGCGCTGCCACGAACGCTACGGCGAGAGGCACGAAGGTGTAAAATCAGTGGGTCCACATTGAGGAAAAAAAGAAGTATTAAGACAATGATTTTCATCCACTGCCAGCAATGAACCACACTGAGTGCTGAAGAGCTTGTCGTCAAGGGGCCTTTAACTCAACTTCTCCACATTTATACACTTCGCGGAGTGAAATAACACGGCTCCTCAGCATTACTTCATCTTCGCACCACCGTGAAAAGCTGGTTTCTTGAGCTGCCAGAGTCGTGACCGAACCAACGAACTCGAATTTTTGTGTGATCCATCGAACTCGTGATGTCAAGCGTTGTTCCCCAACACGCGCACCATGACTAGAGTGGCTGAGCGTGATGACTGCGCTGCGGCCATTTTTTGAACCTCGTTTTCATGTTTTGTGGCCTTCGTACTCCGTTATTCATGCACTATCCTAGAAATACCGCCATTAGACACAAATGGTTTTATCACGATGTCACTGCTGCTTCACAGCAACAATTTGCAAAGCGCAGGTCCTCTAAAAGTTATGGTTGCCCCGATTCGTTTTTTTTTAGCTTAAACTTGTATACCTGGCATTCATGAAAGTTATAAGCTGATTTGGACCAAATTATTACTGCAGCTTTAGTGGCACTATCAGGGTCTATCAACTTTAATAAACTTATGATCCCGATCACTCAAGTTCTCACAGATGCTTATAGTCGCAGAAAATTACGTGTGAAATAATTGCCATCATCAGGTGAGCCACTGCCTTTTACTGTGGGTTCACAGCTACGAAAAAAATTGTGCCGTTTTTTCTTCCAGGCGCAATGAATCGTGCATATCGAAGCCTCAATTGCAACACAAAAAATGAAGAAAACCTGTGCTGTTCTACAAGAGGCATAATCTTACATAAAGCTTCTATTGTGAAGCCTGCAATGCGCCAACGAAATCTACGTCTTCAGCTGTATGGATGCCGAAGCCAGTCTGCGTCCTTAAAGAACGAGAGAGAAAATTATTGTTGTCCGAAGAAGTGATGAGCTTCGCCTTGACAAAGTGAATGCAGCACCCGTTCCATTGGTTCCTTTAAAGTTTGCATCTCCTCGAAAACCGATACACGGAGTATGAAGCTTAAGACGTACAGTACATTTTAGTCACTAATAGGGAGCGAATTCGGATACGTTACACTTTGCGACTTCATATCTTCCGCTCGCTGCGGCGGCTGCAACAGCGGGCGGACCGCACACAATACACGCGTCTACAAATAAAAATATCCTATAGTTTTTCTCGCCGTAGAGAGTATGAGTACGCATGAAATGAATTGCTCGTAAGGCGCAGTGCTTCAGTGACGGCTCATAGATGGCCGTAGCCGCGCTGAGGTGTCGGTCAGGTTTATTGGCGCCTTATACCGGAACGAAAGATCACTCGGCAGCTCTAGCCGCAGGGCCAGCAATGGCTGACTGCCCAAGCACGCTGCGCAGCCGAGTCCACTAGAGCCCCGGACTGAGTAACCCTCCCCTAGTGTATACCTATACGATGGAAAACCTCCTTCAACTCATAAAGTATTCAAGCAAGAAAGCAAGCTCGTGAACCTCTCCCGTCTTTGCCCGGTTCTGTTCTTCAAGCTAGGCAACGCGCATGGTCCCCCTTGGCTGCTTTCGTGGTTTAAGGAGCCTTTGCGATCAGCCGCTTCTCTTAGCACGCTTGTCTTGCTTTGCCGCTTTACGCACCGCCGCGTTTAGCTGCTTCCGTTTTCCGGGCTGGTCTCGCTGCTGTCGCAGCTTAACGAGCCCTAACTCTCGCCTGCTCTTCAGCGACGTGTTTGGCCGCCTTCTCATCTTCCTGTGCGGCTGCATAATTAAAGCCTTCGTTGGGACTTTGGCGACCCTTTCTTCCACTTGGTCCCACCGGCTCAATTGTACGGCCACGGCGGCAGTAACTGTGGCCATGAAAGTGAAGAACGAACGGATAAAAGATGAGGAAGACGCCGATTTTCAGCGCGCAGCTTGGAGCTTATCTGCTAAAGACGCGGCGCGAGAAAGCGGGATTGTTCAGTGTGGCAATAAAGATTTAAAAAAAAAAGCGGCGATGGCCGACAGATAAAAGGTATCGCAAAAAAAGGTCCTCTGTTTTCAACGGATCTGCTGCAATCCTGCTGAGTGATGAAGTTTCTTTGAAGATACTTCTTTTGCTGTCTTTCGTTCTGACGGAAAAGTAGGGAAATTTTTGTATAAGGTCGACCTCATGTTCGCTTTCATGCTGTTCTTCAGGCTTGGGCGACGTTTGCTTGAATTTCAGGACAATGGGAGCCAAAAACATTTCATGGTTTAAAGACACCGAAACGACAGTGGACTTTAGTAATGAGCAAATTGGTGAAAATATACTTGTGCCTTTGTAGCGAGAAAGAGATGGAGGGTAACGCTGCCGCAAGCTCTTTTCTCGGGCAGAGAATTGTTCGAGATTATAGCTCACATGATGTTACCGTCGTCGTCAAGGCCCAGCCGCGCCTACTGAACGATAAATTCTCCTCCCACAAACATCTAATTAACCATGTCCTGTGCTAGATGCTGCAAACCCTGGGCACAGCTCAGATCGCGATTCGCAGGGGAAGGCAGTAGAAAAAATTGGTCGGTGTTTAACGTAGTTAAACCGACTACACGTGCGAAGGAGGCGTTCATTCGTCAATTGTAGGGGACACTTAAGCTCCGCCTTAAGGGTGTGACCCGATAGCTTTAGCCTCCTCCTTCCATATATGCAGAATTGTCCATTCTTTACTTAAAATTCATAGATCGCGGCGAGCCCTCGTACCACTACCAGCGCAGTGGTGCCGACGTTAATCGATGCGCCACTGAGCCCGTTACACCCAGTGGCACGGGCCGGGACCCTTTTTAATGAGAAAGCATATCTTGGCTCATGACTGGCGTCACCGGAAGTTGTGGACAGGCGCTGTGTAGGGAAGTTGTGGACAGAGCGTCTCTGCAGGAAATGAATAAAAGTGCAGTCATAGCGCCACTATGCGGCGCCCACCGAAACCCTCCTCGCAATGTACAGCGCTTGTCCAGCAGATGGCGCGGGCGTAGGCGAGATAACGGAGGCGAGATGGCGCAAGCGCATGAGGAGGAAGGGCGCGCAGTAAGAGAAACGGTTTCGCATTACTGCACCTAAGCAGACTTAAGTGCACCCCTGGAATTTTTCTTAAATTTTCTTCTCAGTCCCAAAATAATTTGTGTATTGGTAGGTGGCTCTCTCTGGAGCGAACACCGGTAGGGATGGTGCGACCCATGTTGCACTTCTCGAGCAACCTCTCGCGACCAGTTATTAATTTAACTGCAACCTGCCAAGACAAGACAAGATGCGCAAGACAAGATTGACAAGATTCTTGCTCGGGGTTGGTACGTCGGGAGTACAGCTTTCGCACTAAAAGCTCGCATCGTCAGAAGCGGCTTTGGTGCGCCTGTACAGGTGCGTCTTCCACAACATAACGGGTTCGCCGACGCGACAGCGTCATATCATCGTCCGGTAAACACCGATAAGCGCAATCACATAGGATTCTGCTGCTGCTCCGAAGCTGTACTGATGTCGCCCGAAAGGTCGTCGTCCGCTGGCGGATCGGATCAATTCGCAGATATATCTCTTTCCCTTTCGACAAACTTAAAGCAAAGCGCACAAGGAAGCTTTGTTTTATATTGTCAAGAGCCCCATCTTCCTGCCTCCCATCTACCATGACTTCCCTTTCAGTTGTTCGACCTCCCTGCGTGATTTTTCACAGCTATGCGCATACCCGCGTGAAAACGCAGTTCAAGGCCATCGAATGCGGTCGAAAAGCTGCCAATCAGATCTGCCGCAAAAACCTTCTGCTGCTGAGGAACGCCTCGGCATTCTGATGAGGGGCTTGTTCTGAAATTGTGAAGCACTACACGTTGTACATAAGGTGAAGGGGCTATGCGGAGGTGAAAAATCACATGGATAGATAAAATTATAAAGTTAGCGGGTGGTCGCAGATGGCGCAGGACCACATGAGTTAGAGGCCCAGTGGGAAAGGAGGATTGGTCATGCAATGGATGTACGTGGGCTGTTTGTGATGACGATTATAGCAGTTGGAGCTTATGTCCCCGATTTAACTGCTCTTTGGAATTTCATTATCAAAAGCCACGGTAAAAGTCAATGGGCCTATGCAACCGGTTGTAATGTTGCGGACGGCATGCAACACCACGGTTTGCATTCACTGTTTTGTAAGAATGGTCGGAACACCATGCTCACGCCCTAGGCGCTCGCGAAGATGAGTTATTTGATTTTTCGTTTGTTTGTTTTTTGTATAAAAAGCTGAAAAAGTTTTTGAGCTGGCCCACTGGTCAATGCAACTGCATATTGTGTTCCATCAATGACTTAGTAGAATCGCTAGAATAGACAATCGTTCTTTTTGTCGTTGGTCTCGCTTTTTTGCTGCGGATTTCGTGGAATCAAGAGACGTCATTGTCCGCGAGCCCAAGAACATATGTTACCTGCTGTGACTGGAATCGCTAAGTCTTCGCTTGAATGATTTCTTTTCTTGCTTTCTGCCACTTCTTGTTCTGGCCATCATACTCGGCTGCAACGTTCAATAACTGGCAAATCTCTTGAAAGGCAGGGATGTTACAATGTAAGCGCAAAGTGAGGCAAATACCTATACAAACGAGACCAGCGCTGTCCGTACTTCGCTTTGTTCATGGGTCGCGTACTATAGAAGCTGCTGCCATGAGGGCTTGAGGGCTGCATATGAGAATTCATGTTTACGGCCGCTTTCGAAGAAAATGTCTAAATGCTGTCATAAGACACGAATAACACTTTGTTTTATAGAAGGGACAGGTCTCCAGATTTCCGGGATATGCACCAAGCAGCACCCTTTATCGCTGCTCTGTATCGGCGCTCGCGAGTTATCACGATGGTGACATCATCTAACAACAACAACAAAAAAATAAGAAAAACAGGCAATGCGAAGCTGCACTGCTTCGCCCGGCGAGGTAACGTTTGCTGCGCACTGTGCTGTGCTGCTTTGCTTTTTGCCTACGTCCTACGTAGCGCAAAACAGCTACACTACAACTAGGGGTTGGACTTTTCGGTTTTTTTTTTAAGTTGGCTAATTTTTGGGGTTTTTCTTTCAATACACAAGATTCGGTTTTTTTCTGCGAATATTACTTTCGAAAAACAACTGACTTTCTTCGCTGGTTTAATGTGGTTCTGTGTGGTCTAAAGTCATTTAAAGTCTATCACCATGTGTAGTCATCCTGAACAATTTATTTATTTTAATATTTTAATTACCAGTGCCAGTGGTTAACCAGTAATTAACATGCTAATGGTAATAGCAGAAACTGGGCTTGAAGAAGGAATTGCTATCGTCATTAAAATAGTAACTCGAATTAAATGAGATAGCCGGCAGACAAAAACGGAAGTGGAGGTTAGAACTAGGTGACATGCTATTGCTTGGTTGTCACGCTGGGTTGTGCGCAAGGACGGATCATCACGTGGCCTGCTTGTTGATGACAGCGATGGGACTGCCGTTCAATCCCATATTTTACGTGAGGCCCATAGGCGGTTTCGAGTCAGTGTCCTACATGCAGTTGATAAAGCTACTTACCGATTAGCAACTCTAAGAGGGTGATGATAGGGAACAAACAGTGCTGTTACGTCTCGCCTACGACGCGCGGTATAGCCGGCGCGGATGCAACGGACGCCGCGGCTTTGTTCAAAGCGGCGGTCATTTGGACCCGTTCATCGCTGCCGCAACGCCTCCCGCCAAGCGCGTCCGGGCAGGTTTCAGTGCCACGTGTCGTCGTGCGTGCGTGTGTGTGTGTGTGCATGTTGGTGCCCACGCTTGTCAAAGCGCGGCAGCCGGGGAGAGGAGCTCCCCAACTGGGAGGCGAGGAGGTCTGACCGGCGCCGGCCTGGCGGACGCGCCCGTCACGTCTGGACATGTTCAAGCGTCGCCGTATCGGACGCCTCTTCCCAAGCCGTTCCTTCTTGCCCTCGACTCCGAGGGTATAAAACGCCGCTGCCCCGGACGCCGAGAGAGACTGATTTCTTCCTTCGAGTAACGTGGTCGCCCTGACCGGCTGCTCTTTTGCGATGCCAGAATAACCAAGTTGTTCTGTTGCCAGTCGACTCATCCTTTGCCGGGACCTTCGGATGTTTCCAGCTTTGCCCCAGGCCGCCAGGCCAACGCTACCCTGGGTCTTGCAACCCATTTGCAACAGTGCTTAACTAGAGGGCGGCTAGGATCGAGGTGATGCTTCCCGGTCTGCAGAGGCGTGTAAGCTGGCGAAAGAATACTGCAAACCACACAACTGTGCTCCTTAACCAACAATACAACTGTCGCGTCATGCCCTTGGCTTCCCTACTTAGTTCATTTCAACTTTGACTTAGTGTAACTGGCAATCAACAGCCAGCTAGCTATGCCTTGCATGGAGAGTATACTGACCTTTCTCTTTTAAGACAGAATTTCAAGAACTGAATTTGGCGTACTTTTGTCGTTTTTTTTTTGCGGTTTAAACCGAAAAGTCCAACCCCTAACTATATAACACAGGTTAGGGTTGGTCTTCTTGATTTGGCTGCACTTTCTGCACTAGTTCATAAAAGTGCCGTGCCACTGCAGCGCCACTTCTGGCGGTGCGACTGTAGCCTGACACTAGTGCGCTCGGTGCAGCGCGCCAAATCGAGTGCAAAAGTGCAGAAACGTTGCTCTGTTGCGGCCGTGTGTTGGTGTGTTGCAGTTTAACACGTGGCGTGATCAGCTGCGGCGATAGCGTAGTGCCCTCATGGACAGGCTAGCGAAGCTGATGTGTTCGCGATGCCGCGGGTTCGAAACCCAGTCGAGGCAATATTTGTTTATTTATTCAAGGTCAGCCTTCAGCGATGGAACGGCTTTTGAAACTTTGGTCGAGAAGTTGAGTTATCGCTTCGAAACTGTCCCAAACGAAGACTGCACGTTACTGAAGACATCTAAATTTAACCCTGTGGCAGTAGGTTTCAAGAATTTTGAAAAAAAAAAGAAATGGCTATTTGCTGTCCTTCTAATAATGCACAGTTTACGAAGAAGCCAAAACATATTTTAAACCTTCCCGGTACGCGGCGAAAGATCACATAAGCAGCAATGGTGCCTCTCTCTAGCGGGCGGCGTTAAAAATATGAATATAGTTTCTGTAGGCTTCATAGATGGCAGCACAAGTTTGTAGTGCGAGGTAGATCTGAAGTGGAATTCGTCGGTTAGTCTGCAAATTGCTCCTTGGCGAATTTCCTTGAACGAAGTGTCTGTGTGCTGCCAGTTAACGTAGTACAAAGATATGAACTTCCGATGTGTTACTTGTTGGGCTAGTTGGTACTGTATTTGGGACATATTCATAGAATAACATCGCAACGGCTCCATGCCAGATACACAGAACGAAGGGCGGAAAGGAAGAAATCAGCGCGGTGTTCCCCGCCGTGGCTGAGTGGTTAGAGGGCTCGGCTACTGAATCGGAGTTCCCGCGTTCGATCCCTACCGCGACAGCTGCGTTTCAATGGAAGCGAAAACGCGAAGGCGCCCGTGTGCTGTGCAATGTCAGTGCTCGTTAAACATCCCCAGGTGGATCCGCAGATCTCCACTACGGCTCCTCTTCCTTTCTTCTTTCACTCATTCCTTTATCCCTTCCCTTACGGCACGTTTCAGGTGCCTGCGGATATGCGAGACAGATACTGTGCCATTTCCTTTCCTCAAAAACCAATTTTTTTCAATTTTCTTTGTCTTTTCTGCCCTTCCTTCTGTGTGTCCTCTTTTGCCTGGAGCTGTTGCGCTTTTATTCCTTGAATATGTCCCAACAAATATATGACCTTAGAAGAGCGTTTTAAATATATGGAACGAGAGCGTTCTTTTTTTTTTTTTCAGTGACACTACCTCTACGTTCCGAGATTGCAGCACACTTTGCTGTCTCAATAATGTTCCATAATATGCGAGAATGCATCGTTATTCTTCTTTTTTCAGTTTTGTGAATAATCAGTATTTACGGAACTTTGGTGAACGTTACTCCTGACTGTGCGTCGCGAGTTAGGCTCAAATGAAGATTTAAGAGATGCTTTCGTAGAATAACGATTTCGGCCTGTAAGAGCTCTACAGTGCGCCCCAGCTAACAAGGGTGTTGTTGCGGGCTAGTTAATTTAACATTGTTGAAAGGGAACAGCGCCTGTGTTGCACATAGCTTTCTTTCGTCCTGTGTTAGCGCTGTTCCCTTTCAACAATGTCCCAGCTAACTTTAGCCAAGGTTCTATATACGCCGAGGCACTCTACGACGACGCAACCAAATGCATGTTGCTGGCTGTTGTATAGAGCAACTCACACTATTTTTTGTATTGTGCTTAATTGCATAACTGGTCGACATTAATTAACTAACTTCGCAAGCAGAGAAGACAAGCGAAAAAGTCCAATGAGAAAGTTGTAGAATGGTCCGCGAAACTTCCAATTGAACAGTTTCTAACTGTCCGGCTGTTAGGTATCGGCTTTTTTTCGCTCACTGCAGATGCCCGCGAAATACAAAAAAAAAATTATGAGTTACTATGGCAACTAAAGTGTTGAGAGGCGAAAGCCGACCGTTCTGTGACAATTTTCACTATGCCGTGAGGTAACACCGTTTTCGTGGCTATATTGATACCCAAATAATACATCTTGCGGGGATTTTAAATATTAATTATGTATAATTACAAACTTTTGATCCAATTTGACACAAGTCCGACGTTTTTCTGACCATTCTGTCACAATTTTCACTAGCCGTGACAAATTTCGGCGGATGTGACGTCACACAATTTCCGTGGCTCTATCGACGTCCGCGCTGTTTCACGCAATTTCGACATTTTCGCCTATAATTAACTAAATAATTACTCTACAGACATAAAAATTTGCCTCTAAGTTCATTTATTCTTCCTCTACCTTAAGCGACCATTCTTTTCATGTCAACTTTTTTATTTCCCGAGTTAAGCATGTGACACCCTCTGCGAACGGACGACAGTATGAGCCATTAAAGGCTATCGCCCTAAAACAAAAAAAAGAAAGGTGACATTCCCGCTTGCGCGCCGCGATTGCAGTGCTCTCAAACGTTCCGCGTAGGAACGAACAGAACATTTAGCCCGGTGTGCTGCCGCTTAAAAGGTGACAGGGCAGCGATGCCGCAGCTGGCTTTGTGATACAGGCAAGCGGTATGATTCCCTTGTGGTGCTTGATAGCGACAAGCAGACACAGTTCTTAGACAGTTTTAGCTGAGCGTTTTTACGGCCAGTGGAGAGGAGCGGACGAGCGCAGACGCCACTGCGCATGCGCACGTCGCTGGGCCAGCCAGCATTTTAACGGAGCGAAGCCTACACCCGCTGGGAAGCCCTCTCCAGCTGGCTGAGTGATAGGCAGCGCGCGAGCGTTCGTAAGAGCGCGCGGGTGTGTATGGGTATTCAAGAAGCCAGCCGCCAATTCGCGAGTGCGCGCGAAAACAGCTGACTTGTTTTGTTTCGGCTTAACTTGGCTAGCACTTGCGAACATATTCTGTTTAATAGCATGTTCTTTTGTACATTTAAAACGCAACACTTACAAAATAATTTACTAAAAACACGGAATCTGCCTTTACTAAACAGTTTTAGCGCATTATTAGCAGGTTTAATTCATAATATTTTCCCTCTAACTCGAATTGTGACCTATAGCTGGAGAAGCAGAGCAAGCGACTCTACTCCGCTCGAGAAGACGGGTGATCCGCTCGGCTAAAACACTTCTATCGCGCGCCTGTCCGCTGGTGTATCCGTTCACCCGCTCCACCCTGCTGGCTGTAAAAACGCTAAGCTAAAACTATCTCTTATCGCTTGCGCTCGCGTAAATCGCACAGCCAGCGCCTGCGTCGCAGCCCTATCACCTTTTTAAGCAGCAGCACTCCGGGCTATCCATCTCTTCTTTTGAGAGCCCTGCAATCGTGGCCAGTAAGTGGACACCTCACGTGGTATTTTTTGTATTTCGCGGGCATACGCAGAGAGCGGGAAAAAAACCTATACGTAATAGATGGACCGTTAGAAACTGCTCTGTTGGACGTTTCGCGGACTGTTCTACAACTTTATCTCTAGACTTTTTCGTCTGTCTTCGCTGCTTGCAAAGTTAACTAATTAATCTGGACTTGTTATGCAATTAAGCACAATACAAAAATATTGTGAGTTGCTGCACACAATAGCCAGCAACATGCATTTGGTCGCGTCATTGTAGAATGCCGCGGCTTATTTTAAAACCTTGGCTAAAGATAGCTGGGACAGCCTGTATATTTTTGAGTCCCTCTTTCACTACTCTCTTATTACGCGGGGAACTGATACATGAGCGGGCTTCTTCGCACGGCATAATTGTCGTGCTGTGAAGAAAACTTTCGAACGCAATAGTATTTCTCTTTCATGGTCTGGATCTGCTGGGAATAATTAAGATGGATATACTTTCTCATTGCTGCCGGCATCTCATTAGCTAGTATGAACTTTCCTGCCTTGAAATATGACTAAAGCCGCATTAAATTTTAAGCCTGCTCATCTATTCAATATCCCTGATTGGATGTAGTCCTTCCCCGAGTTACTTCGCATGGAAATGTAACGAGGAAACTGAAAATTTCTGAGCTAATCCCCATAACCTCCTAAACCTAACTTCTCCCTGTCTATCGCACTGAATGCGTCTTCTAGGCATGTAGGGAACACCAGAACAAACAGCCAAATTGTTTCTCGGTGCCCACAACAACTTTTTAAACTTTTTTTCTAGATCTTCTTACAGGGTATACTTTGTTTGGTGTGCGGTCCTTTAACAGAATGTATTAAGTTCAAAGTCTCTGAAGGAGCAGCCAGCTTGCATGGAGGTCACTGGAGTTCAGGAGGCAGGGTGGGCAGCTCTTCTGCCTCGCAATGTTTTTCTTTTTTTTTCAGGACGGTAACTCTCTTTGCAGAGCAACCGAAGAGGTTTTAGAATTTGACGAGCTTGAAGAGATTTAGTGTGTCAAACTTACACGTAAATAATTCGAAGCGAAGCGTATTTGCGTAGCATTTAGAATGGTGGCGTAATCGCCGAATAAAACCGTGGTAATGCTCAGGCTTCTCCACAGTTCCCACCACTGGGTGCGATGGCCTGAGTCCTCATACAGTTGGTGTTGGCCCGATGGTATGACGACATCTACCGCGGGGCTATATTTGCATGCAGAAACATTTGTCTGAAGGAAGAAAATCCAAGCCGTGACAAAGCCCATGGGACGTTGCTCAGCGGCACCCGACGACGCACGGAACGATGGGGACGAAGGCAGCGGAAATCAGAATTAAATCTCCGGAGTACCCGGGTTCGAACCCGACAACGGCAGCCGCGTTTCGATGGAGGCGAAACGCTAAAGGCACCCGTGTGCTGTGCGATGTCAGTGCACGGTAAACATCCCCACGTGGTCGAAATTGTTCCGGCGACCTCCACTGCGGCACCTCTCTCTACCTTTCTTCTCTTAGCCCCTCCTTTATCCCTTCCCTTACGGCGCGGTTCGGGTGTCTGCCGAGATGTGAGAAAGATACTGCGCTATTCCTTTCCCTCAAAAGCCAGTTTTCCTTTTCACCATAAATAATGCCCTTACCTAGCTATTCCACAATTCTTTGGCGTTTTGGAGAGAAGCACGAACACCGCCGCGGTTTAATCGGTGATTATGCCACCATTTCTGACGCTTGAGCGAGAAAAGTTGCCATGTTTTACCTACAGGCTTCGTACATTCCAATCCTTGAATTCCGTCGAATTGCATTAAACTGCTTCAGCATCCTTTGCTGGCGAGTCGAGCGAGTTGGGCGAACATCCCCGATGGAAGTTCGCCTGGTTGGGGTTTTGAAACTGAAGTTGAGAAATACTGACGTAAGCCAATAATTTATTTTCAACCCAACGTTTCGAGATCCACTCCTTCCGTTTTTTCAGAGGTGACTTAAATGCGAGCCAGCAGCACGGTTGAAAATAAATTATTTGCTGGTGTCACTGTTTCCCAACTTTTGTTAATTAATATAAACACTCCTGTACGAATAAACACGCTGCTGGGCTCGGATAGAACGGAAGAGTACAGAAGCCACGTCCCGTTCTTTTTTTCTTTCTTCTTCAATTCTCCGAGTCTTTCCCATTGTTTTCTTATCTAGCAAACAGCATGACGCACGCCGATTACCACAAAATAATCTGCGGGACACCTTTCGCCGCCGGGCTACGCGTCGTTTTGTTGCGGGATTACGCGATCGCATCTTGCCCATGCCTAACACTACCTCTGTCATGAGGTGGGAAGCGGGGCCGTAAGATGGCGCAAAACGTTTCGGTACGCCAGACCCCTGTGGTGCCATGCGACAGCCCGTGAACTTACGGCGGGTTGAAGACGAGGAGCACGCGCTACTGGGACGCTGCCCTGCAAACGCGCCGCCGGGCAACGTCCGCAAGCTATAGTGACCACACATTTCGTAGACAAAAATTGACGACATTTACGCTAGCTCGCACTGAATTTGACGGTTTACGCAACAAGAGTAGAGGTCTAAAAATTCCAAAGGCAACGCTATAGCTTTTTTTATTTTTTTTAAACGTGACACGAAACATCGAGTGCCGTGTTGTACTGCAACACAACTTACATGTGATGCGGAGCAGGCTGTGATAATAGTTAAAAATTAACCTCAAATCGATAATAATGCCGTCAATTTAACGATGCTTACTGTTTTTTTATTTCTTCATTTTTAGTGCCATCAAAATAAAATTATATTGGTGATAGCAAGCACACAGCCAACAGTGTTGAAGCTAGGAAACTATCGAGTAGCATGACGCCGGATTCGACATAGGATTCGAATAAAATGAAGCTTTTCAGAAACTTCGACTACGTTCGATATGTCTGGGATTCTTGGAACGTAGTAAAAGAGCCCGGCTTTCGGTATCTAAGGCGACGTTCCAAAACAAGAATGAAAAATGTTCTTGCGTTAAAATTAAATAGGTGTGTACGCAGCCCCTAGGTGACTGTAGTTCACAGTAAAAACAAAGAACAAAATAAACTGCAGAATTCTTAAGGGCGGCATTGTATTCGAAATCGACAGCGTGATGTCACTGATGCTTCTTCTAGTGTTCAAAAAAAAAATTTAGGCTGTGGATTGTGGAGAACCTGTTTCCCCCTTCCATTTCGACGCGACCAATCTTCGCCATCTTGCGTCAGGACAGAACCGGCTGGGCGAGGAGGGAAGTCTCCCTCATGGGGGAAGCGGAAACAGCGACGGGAGCGCCACCTCGTAGGTTACGCGGCATTCTGCGGAACCGGAGAGGGTCCCCTTCGGGATCCGGCCAGCGTCAGGAGCGGTTGCAGCTGCACGCTCTCGTCACCTTCCGCGGCAGGCGCACGGAGATCCGTCGTGGCTTGTCGCTGGACTACTGGTTCCAGGCAGCGAAGCGAGCGCAGCAAACGCGCGCTCTCGTCACAGGCAGCATTTCCGGGGTGCATAAGTTTCGATACTGCATTCTTCGCTACCTGTTTCATTTTCGAGACAAGGTGGCAACATATGTCGCGACATTGCTCAAGACACTCCACAATGCTGGTCCTTCCAGCTGGGGCTTGAACAGCTAAAAAAAAAGAGAAATAAAAAAAGAGAAAAAGTGACAGTGACCGTGAAGGCAGCCACGCGAATGCGAGGAGACAAGAAGCCAGTGCAACCTTCCTTCCTGGCCTTTGTTGCGACATCGCTTTACGCGAGAAAGCCTGATCATCATTCAGAGAGCGGACCCATGCGCAGAGGCTTCGTCGCATGTCAAACAGGGCTGCAGGCGTTGCCATCCTTTTGCATTCCGACGAGGAAAATCCCGCCGGTGCTTGTTCTTCACTGAGGGCAATCCCACCTACCGCAGAACAATGCGCCAGATAAGCATGCGGTTGTAGGTGTTGGGAAACCGTACTCTTTCCGCGTGATTAAGATAAGAGCACCTTGCTTTTCGCCCACAGGCCAGCTAATGTGGTGCTTTTTACGAGGGAGGCCATTACGTTGGGGATGGCGCAATAATCTAGTGGTAACGAAATAGGCGTCTGCGAGCACACTATATTTCAATCTCTGCTGGCAATCATGAGAAAATAAGCTATAGCTTGCGCTAGAGAACCTGGGCTGAACATTAAAAGTCTCTCGCGTGTAACACCTGTTCGTGAGTTGTTCGACTCCATCTATTCATCAACTGTGATAGCTTAGGGTGCGTTACCAAGACCACCGGAGAATAACGAGTCGTCCTAACGCAAGATGAGCTTTCAAAATTCCCCTCTGCTTTACTCCTATTACTCCTGGCTTCCTCGTTATGGTGCCAATAATTGTAGGACAGGGACTACTAGCTTGCTTTCCGGCTTAAACCCCCTTTGTTTGTCAAAATTTCACTACATAGATCCATCAACTACTTCCTTTTATATTAGAATAGTGCAATAATAAGAGCGAAATGTGAAGGAGGTGCTTGCGTTTGCGCAGTCCTCAGCTTAGCGATGCTTGATGAATGCGAAAGGAAGATGACCGATGGTCGTTAAGGTTGACGGACTCGATTCCAAGAGAAGGCAAGCGCAGCAGGGCGCGGCAGAAAGTTAGGTGGCTAGCGAGATTAAGAAGTTTGTAGGGATACGTTGACCGCCGCTGGCAGGACGGGGTTAACTCGAGATACATAGGAGATGCTTTTTCCCTGCAGTGGGTGTAGTCAGGCTAATGATGATGATGATGAAGAGTGTATTTCCAGGATAACCTTTCACGACTTGAGGAGACAGCACCGATGACGTTGCAGTGCCTGTTTTGGTATCGGATCCTCGATAAAAGTCTGTCTGTGTGCAATATTGACCAAACGCCACACAACATTGCGTGCAGTATTGACAAGCGTGCAGTGCTGCTGAAGTTACAAAGTGATAGAGACGGAACTTGCTGCCCTCGTGTTCTCCAATCATGCGTCACTTGATCTAAAGTCAAGTGGTTTTTATTCTTCAGGAATATTGTTTTCGCAGTTTCCAAGGTAATGTTCTGGAGTCTCGAGAAGTAGCCTTACAAGCCTGAGCGTGCGTATCCCGAGAATGCTGTGGTATTTATTATTAAGAGGAAAAGGAGGAAACATACAAATGGGTTTCAGGGAAATCTGACAAATGCTTGACGAAATAACGGCGATGGGAAAGTTACGACTTATCATTTACTTCTTCACACTGTTGAGCTTGTTATGGTGCGTTTTTTGTTCGGCTTAAACACCTCTACGTTACTGCGCCGTGGAAGTTATGAAGAGTTGCGTAAAGCTCCTTAAAGCGATATTTACCAGCCGCCGTTCAATCTTTTTCCACTCAGGGATTTAATCTCTGGCCATCATCTGCTCTCCTTAAAGTTTCAATCGCTAAATATTCTAGAAAATATCTCAAGGGCCACCACTCAGCTTTACGTCACGCGCAGAGATAAGAAACCTTCGGTGGCCTCAAGCTCTGTACACCGGGTGTATGTACTACTGACGAAAGTTGCACGATGAGCTGAATACCGATTCCCACATTTGCAAGCATGATGGCCTCCTCCTCCTCGTGGAGGCTTCACGGCCACTATGCCAAGAATTTGCTGTCTGACCGGTACACGGTGGAACTGGCAAGCTAAGGAAGCGTCATATATTCGAATGGCAACTTTTTTTTTTTTTTGCGGGTATGCGGTACACATTTTTTTTTCGGGTACACATTTGCTAATATGGAGCAGCGGCGCGTTCGCGCAGTAGTGTCCGCAAGGAACTTTGATGGCTTTGGTTTGTTTTGTTTTATTCCGGTGGAGCATTAATAAAAATCATAAAGCGTCCCGGCCGCTGCCAATAAACTACAATGGGCATAAATCAATTAAAAATAAAAGATAACGAGTGGCTTAAAAGAAACCAATTTGGCATAGCAGAAAGGCAAAGTAAATGCTAGAAAAAAGTGAAAAGAAAAATGACAAATATGAATTCAAGGGTTTCTCCGTGGGCTGATTATTATTGACAGCCAACTGATTGTGTGTTGTAGACGGTAAAAAGGCCGGGTTCACGGATTATTGGTGCTGGTGCGCTGTCTTGTGCCGGTTTTGAAAAGGTTCAGAGGGCGCGCCGTGTAGCCCTATCCGCTCATCATCCTTCCAATTCCTGCGTTGAAGCGCCCGAAACCCGCTTGATACGTTCACGACGGTTGGAGCACGGTGCTTTACTGCGGTCGATTCCGGCAAGTCAACCTTAGCGAAGACCGTGATAGAGACACACGCCTTCATAGACGCCGCGAGCATCAGTGGATTTTAAAGAACATTGGGAACGAACGTTGAATCGAAACCCTCTCAGATTGCCTCCACGAGTGTCCTCATTCCTCACGTGATGGCGCTGCCTCCAAAGGCTTAAACGTGTGGAGTGACAAACGACGGCGGTCGCGCGTACTGGCCAAAGGGGAAGTTTCTCCGAAGACAAAAAAATAAGAAAAATAAGCTGCCTTTGGATTCTGCGGCGCGAGCATTATGGCGGCTGTCCGCTTGGGATGCAACAATGTGCTGGTGAAATTGCTGCTTCAGTGCCTTAACCTTGAAAGAGGAGACGCACATTGTTAAGTCTGTGCCATTTCTGTGGCCGACGAGGAAAGGGAAATGAGGTGCTCGTTATGACATACATGAAGGAAACCAACAGTCACCGAAACCAAGGGTACACACGGGATTTTTTTTAAACTTTCCTTGTGCTCCTCCGTTTCGGTGACTGCTGGCTTGAGTCATGAATGCTATCCCTGTGTTACTCAAGCTGAACGCTATGTGTGAACGACGGTAAGGTTTCGCGCACGCTTGCACAGAAAAGTTGATTGTGCCCCGCGCACATTTACGCACGAAAGTGTGCATATCTCTATTCTATTCTAACGCACAAGTAGGGATTCGGTTGAATTGACTATAAAACCGCGTTTCTTCTACCACATCGTGCCGCCCGCGAATTAGACGCAGAAGTAAAGCTGAAGAATCTACGCCAAGCACGGGTGAAAAGCAACCTTAGACAAACACGCAGCTATCATAAGGGCGTAATTTTCTTTTCAGCTCAAGTTCTCGATATCTCTTCAAAAAAATCTGCGCTGTAGTCTCGTTGAAAGTAATGGAGCCAGTGCGCAGTGCACCTGAACATGCGTAGATCTCGGAGGAGTTCCTCAAGGCCAAGTCATCTTGTTGCTCCCAAGCCTCTCAAGCGTGAATGCACCAAAGTGTTTGTTCCACCGGGTACCGGATGTTACGCTGGTTTATCCCCCCCCCCCCCCCCCATCAACTTTACTGCTTAATTTTACGTTTCTACCAAGTATACTATTCTCTGCCTGGGTTTGGAAAAACAACCAAGTTGGCACGTGCCAGGCGACGCAAGAGAGACGCTGTACAGACGCCGGAATGCGTCCCGGCGTTGCTTTCGAGCATCGCGACAGGATCTGTACATCATCAAGCAACAATGGACACGTGTTCTGTACGCCCCTTGAAGGCCGTTTGCGGGAAATGACGTCCGAAGCGCACCACTTTTCGAGCAGACGCATCCGAGAAAGACAAAGGCACCCGCAGCATTTAGCGTACCACGCACTGCGTTCATAGACCTCTGGGGAGATATTCAGATACCGTTCGCCTTTGCGTAACAGGCGTGCAGTCCGATACCTGTATTCTGGCGTCCCACTTTGAGGACGACAGTTTAAGAATGATGCGCGTCGCAGCTCTAGTTTATAACAGAGAGCCGAAATGCTCCCTTCTTCTGCCATTAGTGTGGCAGCATTAGGCCGTATATCCATATGCAGATAGCACGAAATTTTGAAAGCGCACTGACTGCTTAGGCTTAACAAGGCAGAACGCAACAGTGCATCGTTCCCGCATACCTCACGCTTTATATCATGATCTATGGAAGCAAAAACAACGACAATATCAGCGAGCACTGAAGTGAGCTGTTTTGCTAAACAACAAGTTTTAATCCTTCTGCGGTGTGGTTTCGGCTTATAGTAAGACTGACCAATCTGTGAAACCTTTGTATACATATATATATGGTATGCTCTAAATAAAGGCAGCGCTAAGTGATCTGCATTTTACGGAAATTCAGACCTCGTCATACAAGTTTTCAGTGGATATGCTACTTCCGTAACATAACGCCACGGCGTTTCGCATAGCGCCAGCGCTTTGGAAGATTTCTGTTGGGGCAACACGCCACGACTCCCGTTGTCTTGAAGTCAAGCGAGCTCTTTTACTGAGTTTTGAGCCCTTGTGCGGTGCGGTTCCAGCTTGTAGCGTCACTGACCAATCGGTGAAACCTCTGTAGTGTTCCACAGTACCCTGCATTGGGATAGCTGGTTTACATACACCTTAAGGATTTGCGCGACAACGACAAGACACACTGGCGCAGGTGCACAGTATGCTCTAATTAAAGGCGGAGCTAACTGATCTGTTATTTACATGCATGCAGACTCCCTCATATAAATTTTCAGCGGTCATACAACTTCCGCAACATTACGCCACCGCTTTTTGCATATAGCGCCATTTTTTTGGAAGCTTGCTGTAGCGGCAACACTCCACAGCTCTGGTTGTCTTGCGAGATTTGTTGTGATCCTGCTTGCGATTCGTTCTCTCGCCATTGGTGTATTGCAGTTTCGATGCGAGATGCAGCGACACTTCTTGCGGCATATCGGCCATGACGTCGAAGACGTTAGCAACCTGTAGTACTGGGGCGAAACGGTCAGTTGAAAAGACAGGAAAAGTATTTACTGATTAGAAAGCTTACTGGTTTGTGAATTTGAAGTACTTGTGATTACATGCACTAATTTACAATATTTACTGAGTAGGAAATAAGTTGCTTCCAACGTGCAGCCGATTACGCGAACTCTTGGCGCTAGCAAAGCAGAGGAATCAGTCCACAACACTAAATAAAAAAGCAGATTGAAATAAATTCAATATAAACACTGTTTACGCAGTTCACATTGTTACATTGCTCACTCTGTGCGCACTGCTTGCTGCACACAGAACAAGCAACAGAAAAGGACACTCCACAGGCATGGCTGTGCAGCATTATGAGCACAGTCAGTGGAGTGAGTCTTGCAAGAAACAAGGAACAACGGGGGGAAAGAGTGACTCTCGCTCTGTCAGGGATTACAAAGTCATAGGCACAACATTTACTAGTTCACTGTCTTTCTTATGCGCCGGGATCCGCGTTTACTATAGTCTGTCCGAAAACCCACGAAAAACAATCACTAGTATATCTCTTCCATGTTTGGATTTATCCAAATCATTCCGATCGTTAGGGAGTCTGAAATTCACACAGCGTATATCCCCTGACTTTGCGATGCATTTCGTCACGAACATATCGCAACGCGTTACATCCCACGACAACCAGTGCGGTAAAGAGCAAAAAATTAGGATTCAAAGTACAACACAGGCCCCCTATCCTCTCTTCCTGTCCCCTCACCTCTTTCATTTCATTTCTCCATTCTGCCTGCTATCCTTTCTTTCCGCTGCCCCAGCTCAGGTGCTTCAGTATCGATGGCAGATGCCGGGGCTAGCAAAAATCTTTTCCTTCCTTTTTACTATTATTTTTAATAAAACCACTACCACCACCACCACAACACAGGAAAAGTACAGCGCAGCGCGTGTGTTGCGTGTTTTTATTTCGTCTGTCCTGTCTTCCCGCGCTGTTTAACAACGATTAAGTACCAACTTGCCTAAATCGCGGCGTTACTCAACACATGACCTTCGAGCACCCCACCCCGGTCTAAGATACGCGCCCAATCATGCTTCTTTCCACACCAATTTTTTACTGCTCCGTTTACAGCAACGATAGAGGCATGCCGCGCAGACTTTGAAGGTCAGAAAATGCGACGGGAGTCACCAGACGCCGACAACTTCAAGACAGGTAGTTTTCGAAGCCGCTACAGCGCCGTGGATGAGAAGCGGGATCATACTGCAGAATGCAACACCAGCCGACTTCGTCCTCCCCAGCAGCGAAGCCCGCAAAAATTAGCGTCAAGGATGACCGCAGCGCCCTTCGCGGCGGACAAGCTTTCTTTTATAAAGTCAGTACAGGGCACAAGCGTCACACTTCTGCTCACAGTGCCGGTAGCCATTGGTCACCTCCCCAGCTTATTAGTTTTTAAACTCAGTGCGGCAAAAGTTTCCTAGTGGTTACAGTCAATGGCTTTAGAATGGCACTGGTACTCACAAAAAATATGTGCTGGCAACGTCAGAAAAAAAAAAGCATGTGTTCTGTCGATAAAAACATAGCCATGCGTAACCCTTGACAACGGTTACATCCCATTGAATATTGACTGAAGTTCTGAATAGGGAGTTTTGATCGTAAGAGAGTGGAATCCCCCCCCCCCCCCCCTCCGGCGCACAAAGGATTGAGAAGGGAAGTGTCTGCTTAACTTGACACAGCGTAACCGTTCAACCTAATCAGGGCGGGTAAGAGACCCTTCAAGCTGTCACCTGGGTACTTCCGCATTAAGGGAGCGGCTCTGGCGCCTTGAGATGCGGTGTTCGGTAAACTGAAGCAAGAGATCGCTACCGACACCTAGTCACAAGCTTCTAAAGAAGTGATTTTTTCTTTTACGTCTTTGAAGAGTAGCTTGGGACGCTGCTCACGTTCCGGCCTGCACTTGTCGCCATCCAGAAGACGCTTGTAACGAAATTTGCAACAGATACGTAAAGAAGAGCCGAAGCCTGTGCGCCGTGACTCTATAGGCAGCCGGTAACTTCCTTGATTTCTGCAGCGACTTTCACAAGGAGTCCGTGGCTTCATGCTTGCTGCTCTATATTTAAGCTTACTGTTCTCGCCTATTGATCAAGAGTCATCGTGAATCATTAATGATTCATCAATGATCGCACACTGATCTGAAGGAATCACTGCGTGTCGTTTAGTGCGAAATGAGCCAAGCACGTTACTAAAGTTTGAAAAACGTTTAATAAACGTGGTCACACCGATGAGCGCAATACGTTGCAACTGTGATGTCGTTGCTGCTCAAACAGCAGACGAGTTTCTTAACTCGCACTGCATTGTTGTGAATACGGTTTAGCTATCTGTGTGCGCGCTTCGCGCGGTGCACTATTGGGCTGCACTTGAGAAGTTATACGAAATGTAAATAGGAAGAGACGGTGTAAAACAGCATTTAATGAGCCTTGAGCAGTATTCGTGGCATCTAGGACGCAGAGACGCCGTCGTGTTTAAAAGTCAACATCATGGACAACTTCCTTTCCGGGAAACGGAAACATGCATGCTTCGATATCACTTCTTCCGACGGAATTATTCGCTTCGTATGAGAAAACCAAATGAACCGGGCATTGCGAAGAGCAATATGGTACTAAAAAGCATAAAATTTTCATAACGCCATCTTATAAGCGTATTGTACTTTTTGTGATTGCTTAGTGGCACAGTGGTATTATCTTTATGCTTATTTGTATATGTAATCTGCGTTTAAAACACTTTCCACTTCACCGGTGCCGCTGAGTTTGAATTAATTCATTATTCAGGCTGATGAATGGATGACCTACATTTCGCGTTAGTGTTCAGTTTTAAATGCACATAAGTTTCAAACATCGTTGCCAATTACGGCGCTATTACCTGTACACAGGGTAGTTCAGCAAGAAGCGCATAAATGTGTTGCCTGGATGTGACGTCATCCCCACTTTGCCGATTTAAGTGAACACAACAAGAGCAGCATAAGTTCAGTCTAAGTTAAAACGTAGATCATGTAGACTGGCTCGCAGACGCAGCCTGCTCTTAGTTTATCTAATGAAAGCGTTCCAGAAATAAAAAAGAAAAAGGCCTGCTGTCAAGAGCTGTCGTTGATGCGGAAGCCGACACAATGCAGCCCGCAAGCAAATAAAATGCCTGTTCCCGTCTTGGTACAAAGAGGCGGTGTGCTGACGTCCCTTTCCCTGCTTGCATGAATGATTAGAGCCGTGCTCGAGCAGGTGGGCCGAGATATTAAAAAGAAGCTCCACGAGACAGACGACCTCTGCTTCCGCGAAACTGGGTGGGCAGTTGCACGCAGGTCAGCGGCCCTCTGAGCAAGACCTGATCTGCCGTCCGTGGCATATTTTGCATAGGGAAGTTCCGCACGAACTGAGCACAGTGGGGAGTCCGAGGTCTTCGACGTTAAAACAAAAGCCGGCTGCGCTATAAAGCACGGCACACATAAGTTACTGCTTTAGAAGGTATGCTTCCGCAGCCGGACACGTGACTTACCGGTCATCGCGTATTCCTCGGCGTGTGGCCCCGTAGGAGCATTCGATCATGTGTGTACAAAACCTTGTGAGGTTGTGTACACAAGGAAGCATTGCTGGGGATTGGGTGAAGGTGTTTCTTGAGGTCATTGCTCTCCTTCGAGTCCCTGGTGCGCCTAAAACAAACCCACCTGTCGTTGCTGTGTGCACCAAATGCGGAGTTCAAAGAAAAACTAATAAAAACAAAACAATCGCTTTGCTGAAGCAAGATTCCAAGTCCAGCAATTTTGGACAAAAACTCTGAAAATTGCAAAACTGTAAGATATTTTCACGGTAATATTGAAGATAATTGTGCATTCTTCCGATATATAGCAAGATCTTTCTTCTCAAGTGTTCCCGTCGGTCGCTTCAACAGTTAGGACTCCGATAGATCACCAATGGGGAACGCTTTGGAGAACAGGAAAAATGTTAATAAAGAAATTCAAGACGGCCGGCGGGTGATCTGTGGATATATTGATTGTTATAGTAAAATCTTACATTATATGAAAAAATTGCGTTCATAAACGCTTTCCTGCCCAAAAATGCTTTTGTCTAGAATTTTTGGGTACGAGGAGGGTTGTGAATACGAATTTCTGGTGCGCAGAATTCGTTACGGCCTGCTCTGGAGAATTGGTTTTCGACCCTTCCAGGACCACAAAACCACTGTGCCCTCCCTCAGATAACTTCATGTTATATTTAACTGTATATTCATTCTCGCGTAATTATCGCGAAGGAGTGTGTCTCCCAATCTGAGTTTTCAATGACTTTGGCAACGCAACACTTCCGCAAGCTTCTGCTCCTCGGTTTCCTTAGGGACAAACCTGCTTGCGTTCTTAATCCCGGCTTGCACATTTTTCCTTGACGCTGCGGAGACGAGCGATCTAATGCCGCTACCAATGTCGAGGACTGGCAACAATGTGACGTACTGGGGCACACTTCATGGTCCTTCACACTTACGCCAAGCGTTTTGCAGAGTTTTTTTGTCAAGAACAGACCGATGTTGGCGGTTTTGGCGTTTCTTGATAACGCAGTACCATCTTTGAAGCTCCTCGACATACCCGACAGTGCTCTTGGCCACTGCATATGAAGCGAACGACTTGAGTAGAGTTGGCCTCTTGCCTCCCTTCTGTTCACAAAAATATATGCTCTCGGCAGCTGCTTGCTTGCTGCACAGAGTGAAATACGCAGCTGGCCGTTGGACCCCAACCCGTCGGTGCGCGTGAGTTGCGCAGATGACGGGACACAGGCGTCAGTGTTCCTGACATTGATGCCAGGCGACTCCAATAGTTAAGTTTATTCTCTCTCTGTCCTGGCATCACCTTTCTGAGACCATGCTGACATTCCGGATGCTCGGGCCTGGGATATTTTATTTCCAATGGGTCTGTTGAGTGCGATAAGTCATGCTCCCAGGTGCCGCTGTGCGAAGTGCAGAAAACGCTCGTGTTGCCAGTCTCGAACCTGAAACCGGCAAGATAAGAGCATGTCGCGCTGACATCACATTGTGTGTCCTCTGCGTGGTCTGCTAAACATCTTTTCTTCTCGCTTGTCGGGTGAACTTTCCTTCTTTCCCTGTAACACTTTCTCATTTCTTCTTTCTCTCTTTTTCTCCTCTCACTTGTTTAGCTTCAATTACATGCCTCAATCGCACGGTTATCAAAGCGAGACACAAAATTGAGCGCGCACGCTACTCCGCCTCGTTAAATAAAATTAACGCCTGATAGGCTAAAAAAGGAAGGCGATAAGAAAAGGTATGCCTAAAAGAAAAGAAACGCCTAGCAGAGGCAGGAAACGCTGTACTGCTGCAGGTGCGCGCTACATAGCAACACAGTGTGCTCTCAAACGAGATCTAGTGAAGGGAGCCGGATTAATCTCGGCCACATAGGGTCGTAAATGAACCCGAAATCATAGCTTATGGGTGCGCCGCAGTGAATGAGACAAAACAGGTTAACGAATTCGAGCCCAGTAGCCGAACGACTGGCCCACTGCAGCAGATACGTGTAAAGTGCCACGCATGATTAGAAGTCCTTGCTCCTGTCTTTCCATCGCGATCTGCACTGTGTCTCTTTGTGTGAAGAGCTGCTTTTTAGATGCTGGCCATTATACAGTCACTGCCGTTTATATATTGGGCGACGAAGTAGTTATTCCAGTTCCTCGTGGAGTTTTACAGTATGAGGCGGCTAACTGGAACACACGGGCAAATTTAGTCATATGGTTTCGGTTGACTGCATACACGATCATTTCCTCCTTACAGTTTGAGTGAGGCTAATGTTGGTTTGATAATTTAAGAGCTGGGACCCTTATGCTTTATTTTTGTTCAACGGCGTGTGGTGCCGGCAGTTTTTTTAATACTACCGTCCTGTTTAGAAATGCACTGATGTGAAATTTCCCGTGTGCTAGTTAACCGTGTCCTGGCTCTTTCGGTCTATTTCGCCTATACGGTGTATCAACGACATTCCAACAAAACATGTACCGTTTGCCGGTAAAAAAACAACAAACAAACAAACAAACAGCATTATGCCCCTACAATGATATTGGTCATGGGACAGGGGCAGATTCACGGCCAACTCTCGGAGCGGGCAATTTAGAATTATACGGGAAAGGCCCCGTACGCACGACGCATTTCTTGACCTCATCTGAAAGGGGGCAGTGTGGTTCTTTAATGAAAACTTTGTTAAATTAACAAAAAGTAATAACATCATTCGTCTCTCACATTCCCTTGTCAAAAAGATATAGGCGAATCGATCTTTGAATCAGCCAATGCCTGGCAATAAAATTAAACAATAAAAAATTGTGTAGTTAACGAGGTGGAATTCAGCAAATGAAAGAACAGTGCATCTGCTGGAAGTAGCTGAGCCAGCATTTGTATAAGCTTTGTTTAAGAGCAGAAATCTCTAAATGCCGAATAATTAACTCCGTTCTACTGCAAATGCAAAAATCTGAGTGACACACTCATACCTGGTCTGTTTAGCGCGTTTGAACATCTCCTTTACACCGCAAAACTGCGTGATACTGTGTAAGGCCTTTTCTTCATGTTCTTCACAGCTCCGCTATTAACCGAGCTTAGCTACACAATCGTGTCTGTTTTACACCATGTGTTTTACACTATGTTGTGACTTCGGTCGTTCGCTAAGCGGTCTTATTCAATCTCCCATGTCAGCCAGGCACAGATCAGTGACGGATCTGTGCTAAGCGTATTCAGCACCATGTGCTTACCTATATGTAAGCAGATGGCACTAAACGCGAAAACTTTTTGTGGTTAGCGTAATCTGCTAGTCACCTCCGTTGCAATAACATTCCATAAGAGCAGCGTAAAAGGAATTATATTAATGCGGAGTACATATAATATGAAAAAGATATAATATCCGTACCGTTTCTGCAAATTTTCTGTGTCAATGTTATATCATTTCGTATAGTTTCCAAATATTATACGGAAAACATACGGAGTTTTGGGCATCATCATGTTGAACATTTTACGCGGGATGTCCCACTATTGCTTGAGTTTAGAAGTTTCAGTTAAGCTCTTTCATTACCACCTGTTTTATAGAACGCGATCGCCACCTAGCCCTTTTCATCGACAACAGCTAATATGCCGTTCATCATTTGTAAAATCTGAGGTAGTGAAAATGTCCAATATCACGGTTTGAGAGTCTTTCAGAGTATTAAGAATACTCAGGGAATTAAGGTATTTCAGGGGTATCCACGCTACCTGAATATGAGTGTATGTCAGAAGATCACTACGCTAGCTTGCAGAAAATCGTGGTATCCGCTAAACGGTTCATCTTTGTATCAGTGCTTAGAAAGAAAAAATTTATACTGTTATGGTCATCATGAGGACAACTTAAAGAGCAAAGAGTACAAAGAGTTTGGTCCAGATTTTACTTCGGATTTTTATTAAAATTCTAGCATACGTAGATGTTCCGCGCATTGAATCCCTAAATGAATAACCGCATACAAGACAGAACCACAGCTGCGCGAGTCCAGCAGTACACAGTTCACACACGAAACAATTGTAAGAGCCGCTTCCTTGCGTGCTAACCTGTGCTGGAGTGCAGTCGTGCAACGTTACCAGCTGTTGCAAGCTTTAGTTCCGCTCTCTCAAGTCGAGATGTCGGTTCAACAACAATCGTATTTGTGTTATTTCACAAAATCGCGTAAACCTGACATTACAGACGGTGTGCACTTATGAGACCGCACACAAACGAGCAACTAAATAAACACTTTCGGCTACCACAAAATCAGTTCTCATGAACCCTTCGGACACTGCCACAGAATGCATATGCCACTCCGACCAGCCCGTAGCGACAATTCCTGATTTAGTTACTTCCATCGAGCCACAATAAAATTATCATTATTATTGTTATTATTATTATTATTACTATTATTATTATAATTATTATTATTATTATTATTATTATTATTATTATTATTGTTATTGTTATTATTATTATTATTATTATTATTATTATTATTATTATTATTATTTATTGTCATTCTAGGTACATCTCCAATACACAAAGCTGAGCAGATTCGTAGCCAGACTATTGGTTAGAATAGACTATGGTGCCTGATGTCGTGGTTCCGACTGCGCCAATCAGTATTTTCTGGATGACGTCATTAGTATCTGGCCGCGGCGGTCGAATTTCGATGGAGGCGAAATTCTAGAGGCTCGTGTACTGTGCGATATCAGTTCACGTTAAAGAACCCCAGGTGGTCGAAATTTCCGGAGCCCTTCACTACGGCGTCTCTCATAGCCCGAGTCGCTTTGAGACGTTAAACCCCCCAAAATCAAACCAATCCTTGTAGCGAATGTTCTTATAGTAGGCGCATGAGTAATCGAGGCATCTAGTTTGTTCTAATCTCGGATGGGACGTTAAACCGCCATAAATTACCAATCATGTCATCAGTATCGTATTCAGTAATAAATACATTCAAATACCATTTGATAAGTTGTGGCGTGCGAGTGACTGGTAATAAAAGCTTTTGCTCTTGCGCTACTTGCTGGACTGCGAGAACCCAGTATTATTTTTGCGGACTCTAAGTGTACCTTGTCGGGTTTTCTTTGTAATTTAATCAAGCGGATTCAATCAGGAAAGTCAAATGACCAAGTTTTTTCACAGTTTGGTCTTGAAGAATATATGCAAGAGACATCTAGACTTGTTTCACAATTGAGCTCATATTATGCAGTGCTGAAGGCACAGTTTCGTGCCAAATTGTCAAGGTAAAATGCGCAACCACTCTATCCAAGAAGCCGTAACCCCTTAAAACCGGAACAGATTCGATTTGTGGGCGAGATTTGGTTTGCGAGCGGTATTTACGAGCGCAGTTACGCAATTGGGAGCGTAAAGACGATAAAACGAAGGTCTAGATGAAGACAAAGAACAGTATGAGCGCCGCTGCTCGCTCCGAGGTCGCGTTAATCTTTCCACCTCGTAGCTAGCTGATGGGTAATGCGCTTCCGCTAAGCGTTTCTACAGCTGGTGTCATTCAGAGGCTGAGCGATAACCTAAGACACGCTGAACATTCCGTTGAGAGCGAAAAAAAAAAATCATTCCCTCCCTGAGTGCACGAGCGCGACATATGCAGCGTATAGACTGATAAAGTGCATGCTTCTTGCTTAGTAAAGATCAGCGGGATTTGAAACGGCTGCCAAGACCCTAGTCGGCAATATGAACTACAAGTCGGAAAGTCCATAACGTTGCGGGGACTGTTTTTCTTTATAGGAGGAGGATAATGGCTGTTCGTGTGATGGACATCTGACAAGTGGTATTTTCTTTTTCCGTACATAATCGCTTTCAGAGCGGTCTACTAAATAAAAAAAAAACTGTCACGAAAGGCGCGCTCACCACCAAAGATTTTGCTATTTGCACCCGGCCGCCTTTTCTCCAAAGGCCGTTCAACTCTCTCCGCCGCCTACGTGGTCGCGAGGCAAGACGGGCAGTCATCAACCTTCGGGCTCGCTGGCCTAGCTCTCCCGCGTCATTAAATTAGTTCAAGGAAGCGTTGGCGGCTGACAGGTCTTGCCGCTAATCCTACCGACCGTGACTTGATCGCTTCTGTCAGGCACTCGTTTTTTTTTCGTATACATTGCTCCAGTTTTACAGCGGGAGAACCACGCCAACCCGCCTATACGAAAGGGTGCAGAGTCATTTATATATCGAGTCCGCTATCCCTCTTCCAGACAGGCAATGCCAGCAGATAAAAGCAGAACAGAGGCGATTGCCAATAGAGATCCAGTCTGTATTGTTTCGCACGTGTATTTCCTTCCTCCTCGCCGCTCTAACGCGTACGCTTGGTGCGTTCGGTGAAGTGCATTCAGCCATGCCAACGAGTAAGGGTGGAAGTGAGCAAGTGAAACTAGTATTTGTGACCTGGCACTGGATCCGGTCTCTCGGCTACGCTAGGCAGAAGGTTATAGTATAGACTGTGGCGGCCTTGCGCAATGCGCGGCTGTGTTTGGGTCAAGGGAGGCACGTGTCTCAGCTTCTGACAGCAACGCGCCGCCTTTGCTAGTTTTTTTTTATATCATTTTAAGGTGGTACCGAAGAATATGAAGTGGTGTTCTTCGGATAATACTAAAATGTGCAGGTCTTTCGACGCCAGGTCAGTTTATTTGGCGATTCTTGGGAAGAACCGAGACTACTGTCTGACACCCTTACCGACGTGGACAGAATGATCACATCAGGCTAACAGATTATCCATTCTTTACTGGTTCCCTTAAACTTCAGCGTCAGGGGCCCAGACCGCCATCACCGCAGCCCGCGGGCTTGCCTTACGTAAGCGACAGGTAGTTTGCCGCGAGCTTCATGCGGTGTGGCAGTCTCAATATGCGACGTGAGAAGCTGCGTCCTCTGGCTCAGAACGAAAACTAGAACAAGAGGTTTTTTTACGCTCAAGTCATTATACTGCCGCGTCTTCAACAATAGCCGCTCGGATGCTGGGTGTCGTGTAGCGCGCGGGAGACGGAGACCGTGGTCGGCCGGTAGGCGAAGTGCCACGGGCAGCAAGGTATTCCTCGATTTCACGGGGTCGCTCCCCGAAACAGGGACAGGGAGCTTCAGGTGGAAAAACCCGGATCTCGATTTCGCGGTAGGGGCAACGGCGAAACAGGTGGCCGGCTTCCCCGCAATGGTAGCAGAGCAGCTGCTGGTCAGAAGTGCGCCAAACAGCCGCTTTCCGTGCCGGTGGACGCAATTCGGGTACCCGCTCTGGTCGCTCGTAGAATAACGGGCATCAACGAATCGTTCGAAAGGGCGGGAAAAGTCACTGTAAGATGAAGATAGCGATCCGTAAACGCAACAAAAACTAAGTTCCTGTTATCAACATAGCAGAGCCAACTCTCGGCAATGGTAGTAACAGAAAAACGGATAGAGAACGCGGACAGATGGAAGAGAATGTCGTCGTAGTGTTTACACATGCTTCGTGCGCTAAAAGGAATAGCCAAGCAAGAATTATTATTTTTCAGCTTATTTAACTCACTAATGGAGAAATAAGCTGACACGTTTTTGCTGTTTTTAGCAGAGTTGTCTTGTGTGCGTTATGAAGTCAATGTAGCCATGTCATATTCGTCAGCAATTCCAAACACATTACTGCCGATGCTCTTGCGGGCATTAATCTGCTCTTCCCATTATCTGTTCGGAGGAACTTCCTGTTCTTATCCTTCTTGAATGATAGGGCTTCCCCGCAATGGTAGCAGAGCAGCTGCTGGTCAGAAGTGCGCCAAACAGCCGCTTTCCGTGCCGGTGGACGCAATTCGGGTACCCGCTCTGGTCGCTCGTAGAATAACGGGCATCAACGAATCGTTCGAAAGGGCGGGAAAAGTCACTGTAAGATGAAGATAGCGATCCGTAAACGCAACAAAAACTAAGTTCCTGTTATCAACATAGCAGAGCCAACTCTCGGCAATGGTAGTAACAGAAAAACGGATAGAGAACGCGGACAGATGGAAGAGAATGTCGTCGTAGTGTTTACACATGCTTCGTGCGCTAAAAGGAATAGCCAAGCAAGAATTATTATTTTTCAGCTTATTTAACTCACTAATGGAGAAATAAGCTGACACGTTTTTGCTGTTTTTAGCAGAGTTGTCTTGTGTGCGTTATGAAGTCAATGTAGCCATGTCATATTCGTCAGCAATTCCAAACACATTACTGCCGATGATCTTGCGGGCATTAATCTGCTCTTCCCATTATCTGTTCGGAGGAACTTCCTGTTCTTATCCTTCTTGAATGATAGGGCCTTGTAAAAAAGTGCTTTGTTCGCGGGTGTCAAGTTCGGGGATAAATGCATATTCAAAGGGGTGGCGACACCGGAATATTTGTTTGCGCGCTCTCGGTTTCAAACGTTGCGCATTGCTCCAGTACGCCCGATACACGCTGCTGGATTCATATATGAGCGATAAACAATTTGTCGCTGCATTATTTATACTTAGCGATTTGGCTTCTGTTTCTGAGCGCCGGGCTGTGCTACGACGTCACAACCATGACAGTGCTACAACCCTGGTCACGTGGGTCCCATATGTCGACGCGCAGACTGCATCGTCTGCACTCATACACATGCTGTACACACCAGCGCCTTTCTAAATACCCGAAAACTTGGCCGTCATACGGCGATATGCTGAAATGCCTAACAATTGAGGCACTGCACCGATTTCTTAAACTCATTTGGGCTAACCTCTGTAGCAGTCTATATTTCAACGCGATCTCTTGTTGTCTTTGGCTTTTGCAACGTTGATGCTTGGCGGAAGGCTGTGCCGGTGCTAATCGTAGACTAGAGCGCAGTAGTCAGGCGGCAGTCAGCCGATACTACACCCTGTCACATTACGATGGCACGATGATCAACTGCCCGCATCGACCAATGTCCGTCGCCATTTTTGCGCCGACCCGCCCGCAGCAGCGCCACGAAAATTCTCTTGAGTCCCGTTGCTGTTGATTTCGATATCTGCTGCGCGCTTTTTTCTGTTGGTTATTTAGCGGATCTAACGTCTATTATTCGCTGAATGAGTGCTTTAAAAAGAGAACTACACGTTAAGGATTTAGAGCGCCAGCGAAAAAAGTCTCTCAGGAATTCGCCAATGACGACGACTGCACACATCCGCATGACATCTAGATGCATGTGTACAGGCTGCAACTGCGCGTTCGCTCGGCATGAAACGCAAGCAGCGCCATGCTTAAGTAACCAGGAAAAAAGTATCCTCATCTTTCCCTTACAGCATTCACGGTACGCCACTCATGAAAGTCTCCCAGCATAAGTATCTTGGTGTTACACTAACCGCTGACTTTAGATGGGACGTACACATCGCTAATGTAACATCGGCAGCCTTACGAAAACTGTTTTTTTTGAGAAGATGCATCCGACTCGCACCAGCATCTACTAAACTCCTAGCATACAAAACTTTCATAAGACCTATTTTAGAGTACGCTCACACTGTTTGGTTTCCGCAAACAACCACTAACATAGCAAAACTAGAAAAAATACAAAGAAAGGCACTACGGTTCATCCATAACAAATATAAGCGTACTGACTCCCCATCGAACCTTGCAGCTATTTCAGGACTCCCGACGCTATCAATGAGAGCAAAGCACGCACGTTTAAAATTTTTGTACCAACTGTTGCATAACGATTATAACATCAATGTTTCAAAATATATTTGCCCGTCCCAGACTCGACCGACACGACACAAACATGCGCTCACTCTAACTGATTATTCCTATCGCACAGATGCACTTAAACATTCATTTTTTCCTGTAGCCATCCGAGAATGGAACAAACTGGATGCCTCGATTACTCATGCGCCGACCTTAACAACGTTCGCTACAAGGCTCGAGGCCGGTATTGCCGCAGAGTAACGCTCTCAGTGATACACATGGGCCTCTGGGTATTGATAATCCGTTTCACATCCGTTCTTTCTTGTCGTCTTAATCAGTGCATCACCCCTTGCGTAGTCATAGTTTGTTTTCCTGGGTTCAATTGTCCGCTATCCTTCAGTATTATTATTGTTTCCAACATATACTTATCTTGTCTTGAGCGCCAAGGTTTTTTTTTTTTTTTTCGCTTCTACGTGCATGTTGTTCACTGTTAGCCGTGTTTGATCACTTCATATGGTAACCTTGTCTGGAGCCGATTGTACATAGTTTGTCCTCAAGTAGGCAAATGAACCACTGTTCTACCAGATTTATCTTTGCATGTGTCCTTGCCGCATTTTGCAATTTCCTTGTGTTGTGTGATGTAGTTCTTGCCTCATTGTAACTGTTGTGTATGCCCACCTGCTAGGGCCCCGTAAAGGGGCCTGCAGTATTGAAAATAAATAAATAAATAAAATAAATAAGTTAAATAACCTCTTCTGTTTTGTACCGGCTGTACGTTTACTTGCTTATGCATTGCGTTAAGTCTACACGAAGCACCAATGAATGCAAGGCGAGCCTTCGAAACAATAATAGCTTGGTTGTTGACACTGCGTAGGGCTGGCGTTCCTCACTTAATAATGCAGATCGCTTATGGCTTAATAATGGTAGATGCCTTATATATTAGAAAACCGAGCGTCGCTAAAAAGAATGGCGTCGTAACAAAACTCGCTATTAGTCGAAACGTTGTGACGCCATCAAAGGTGTGAAAATACGAAATGTGAACCAGTAACAGTATTAGTATACTTACAACTCCCCCGACTACAGAAGGATAGAATAGAATTACAATACAAATCGAATGTAATTGCAGTGTTTTTGCATTACTCACGTAAGTTCGTAAGTGCCTCCGGTAATTTTTATTTCTGCTTTCTCCAAGGTGACCAATAATTGATTTTTTAAATTACTTTATCCAGAAGTATGAGCGGCGGCCATTTTCAATAATTAAAATGGCCTACTTTGTTGTCCACAAGCGACGCCGACGATTTCTGTTCGGGCGCCTATAGAGCAATGCTCGACAGAGCTGGTCACAGTAAACCTGCAGCGTCTTCCGCTCACTGTACCTGTGTCCCGACATATAAGCAATCGTCGACTTCAGGAGACTGTTGTCACAACTATACTCAATGGTCATTTGTATTCGCTAAAACTAATGAATTCACTCTCCACAATCACCGACATTGCACGCACAAACGCTGTGGAATCGCTGGCTTACTCATCGCGGAACGGGGCCTGCGTCGACTAAAGAATCTGGCCAGTGTTTACCACTGGTGACTGTCGATGTGTGCTTATAAAATGTATTTGCCCGTTTCCCTTATTTGTAGTACGGTTAAGGTAGAAACAAGCGCAGCCCTTCAGATCGTCATCTCATCTGCCTGAAGGCTTCGCTCAGCCGCCGATGCTGGTGCGTCAGCCACGGCATCTGCCGATCAACCCACCGACCGCGGAGTTTGCGCGTCGCCGTTCACGACAAGTCACGCAGCTGTGCTGTGACGTCATTAGTATTAACCGCTGTCGTTCCTATGTTCCTATTTCATTGACTATCGCGAGAAAGAGCATTTAAGAGGTGTGGACCCTTAAATAAATGGTCTATAGACAGTCTACAGACTTCTTGTAGACTCTATTGCCTTCCTATCGATATTCCTTTTTGTCTATTCATAGTCTATAGACTGTCTATAGACAAAAGTCTACTAAAAGTGTGCGGCCATAAACCCATAGATTGTATTTAGACTGTCATAGGATTTGAATTACGTATAGACTGTTCTCTAGGGTTTCTGTATATAGAGAGTCTATAGACTTTAGATACATAAATCTATGGACAGTCTACAGACTGTCTAAAGAAATTTTTGTAAGGGGAGCTGAATTGAGTTATGTTTTAACTGTTTTTGTGTCCTATACTTGGCCGTGCGTGACATTAGAAAGACAGGAAACCGATAACGGGCTTTTAATAGCTGCAAAATTGAGCGTCTGGACCCCTTGTCATTCTATTCGTCATTTATGAGCAGTCAACCAACTTGGCTTCCATTAAACATTTTCTTGTTTCTTTTTATTTCATATTCCACATCTGGAGGTTGCATTGATCCCTCTTTTTAATAGATGCTTTTCGTAACACCTTGCTGTGCGCATTTCTAACGTTGGCTAATTACGTTAGTCAGTCAATTAACCTTTGCAGGCCTTGTTTTGCTCCGTAAACTACGAGGTGACGCATTGATATACACTTCCCTAGTGTTGTTTACCGGATTCCTTGTGGCGGCTGCAATAAGATCTACATCGGTGAGACAGGCAAGTTCATACGGCGAATCAAGGAACACGAGGGCGACGTCAAAAACAAAAAAAATATCGCATCAAGTGCGCTTGCTAAACGCGCACAGGAATCAGGACATCAGACTGAGGGGGACAACGCAGAAATTTCAGCCAAAGAACGAAACCTGACAACACGGTTTCACCTTGAATCATCGTTCATCCAATCGAGAACCGGGACCACGAACCGCACTGCAGGAAGCATGCCACTAATCTACTACCAGTCATTACGTCACAAATTTTCCGCTTAAAAAGCGCCTGCTTGCTTTGTCCGCCTCATTGTGAACAAGGAACCCGTACGGGTTCCGAAACGTCTTTCATCATAGCTTGACTTGGTCAGCGACTGCAAACACATTTTTTCACTTCTATGCCTGATAGACAAATTTTCGTCGAATCTTTGACTACTGACGCACTTTAGCTTACGCCAGACTACTTGTTAAGTCCGATGACCATTCACTTGGCGGGCGACGAGATTGTTTAGTTCTCGGTCTAAACTAAATAACGTTTGTACAGCGCCAAGTGTTTTATTTATTTCGCGTATAACTGCCGAGGATCGGTCGACAAGTCTGTCGTAGTCCTTTCCTTACCTCGCCGTGAACAACCCCGTGGTCCCTCAGTGAATTCTGCGCGCACCCTCAGTTTCACATCCCACCGAAATTGCGATCGGACGGAGATAGGGTGAGAGCGAGGGAGCATTTCCCAATCACAGAATCTCGAGCCGCGCCCCAGATGCTCAGCAATCACCTTTTCACCGCCGCGCGCAGCGAACCGATAAGGGGCGAATAATTGGCCGGAGCGCGAATGCGAAAATAGCCACACCAGTGTGCTCCGGGGCGAAACCTTGGTCCCGGAACCCTCACCACCGGAAGCGATGACCATCTTTGGTGGACATACTTTCTTGTTCGCGCTGGATCAGCCAAGCGCGTCCATGCATTCTGAAGGGAAATCGTCTCGTCGATAAGGGAATCGCTAATGACTCCACGGTGCGTCAATCTGTGCGATCTCCCGAAACGGCCTCTGCACTTCCGGTCGCTGGAGACCCGCCGAATGACCCCATTTGTCGTCCGCTTAGGGTTGCGGGATTTCTCGCGTTCATTTTCTCCGGTCCACACTCACGCCACGCACTTTATACAGCCTTGTAGGACCCTGAGGCGACTTTTAAGTGAAGGTCGCTTCTCTCGAAACGAAATGAAAGTGAGGATGCCGTCTTCGGATCCTATCATGCTGGGCTCTACGCGCCTTCATGTTTTAATGCGGGGGTGATTGGTGCGCGACTTTCGTGGTGCGTGCGTGCGTGAATTGGTTTCTTTTTATGTAACCGCGCATCGCTGCTTTCATCAACGCTACTCGCGTTTGTTGTGAGGTGTTAAGAACGACGCAGCGACCAGACCGCGCAGTCTGGAATTGTACAATAAGGGCGCGTGCCCAAATGGGCGAGTTTTAGGCCTAAATTAGGCGCGTTCTCTCGATCATAACGCGGCAAGCGACGCCACTGCCGCCTCGGATGGCGTTAGTAGCGTAGAGGCAGGCTTCAACTCGTTTAAACAAAGCACAACAACCTGTTCCTCGATCCAAGCGCCGAAGCATGAACCGTAAGCAATTATAGCACCAGCTTTGCAATATTACATTTTGTGCTGCTATGTCTGTTACAACGGCAAGTGCAGTTTCTATAGATATACCGTGATAGGAAGGGCAGGTCAGCTCTCACCGAGAAGCCGTCTCCTCATCATTTGGGGCTACAGTTGGCGTGAGCCTAAGCGCATACGTCGTCCTATAGTGCCGACTTGCAGCATACAAGCCCGGAGGTCAAAAGTGAGGCTGAGACACAGCAAGGTCAATAAATGCACACCCTCGGTGAAAAGCCTCTGGGTCACAAGTTTTTTTTTTTCTAGCACTATTGTGCACCACTTACGGCACTCTGAAGGGTACAGATCTCTAAAGGTGATTGCAAGGGTTCTCACACTACAGAGGTTTGGATATATAAAGATGCACAGTTTACGTTAGATCGCGTATAGCATCACTGGCGGGCACGAATGGCCCACAGCGGATACTGTAACAGTTCGTGACGACCTTCAAGATCGTCAGTGTAGTGATAAATGACGCCCTTCATCGCACTGCATTGATACAGGATACGTCTGTTCTGAAGCAAAGTATCACGGTGCATCGAGGTTCAACGTAGTAGCTACCGTCTCAAGTGCGCAACCCCGTTCAAGTGCCTTGAACTGATGGCATTCAGTACGGCCCTGCAAAAGTTGCGCCTACTATTTGGCACTGAACACATGTCGCGTGCAGCGTTTGAGAGCGTTTGGGAACGCAGTTTGCCTCACTGAACTAGAAGACAGAAGCCGGGGGAATAGGGAATGAAGTTAACAGGGCTTTTCGTAAAGCTCAGTGTTAATTCAAGATTAAAAAGAATTTTTCGGCGATGGTGAACATGAATGCCAGAGCATTTATCTCCCGTTCTCTCCCCGCCCCGAATACTGCTGCGCACTAGTGGTTCATGTCCTCACTAATTAACGATACTTTTGAGGGGTGTTCCGTTTGGAGAATTTTTCTTTGTCGAAGTAATTTTAGCAGTAAAATTTTAGGAACTAGTGTATTTTTGTTTCGTTTTTTTTTTCAAATGTTGGATTTTCCAAGCCACCGCAGGGGAAAAGGGCCAGAAATATGGATATCGGCTCTAATTAAGGCAATTTTTCATTACGGCGTGGAGCAAGACTGCTCGTCCTACTGTCTTACTCCGGCAAGCTCCTCAGTGTGCGATCGTGTGCTATACCTTTTCGGAACGCAGAGCTCTGTCAGCCACGCTCTACTTGTCATGAGCCGATTCGTGACTACTTATTTGACAAGCTCGGAATGCTCGCCGTGCCCCGGCAGCAGTCTCGAAATAGACTCTCTCGCGGTGTTCGCGCGGGTTAGTTTCAAACTACGTGAGCGGCCGCTTGTGATCCGGAAACGGCGCTCTTAACGCCGGAAAGGAAACCGCCGGCCTTTGAGGAGCGGGGGGCTGGTCTCGGTAGGACATCTCGTGTCCGCGGCGGCGTTGTTTTCGTATCACGACACGCCCCCAGATCTGTGACGCAACAGTTCAACAAGAAAATACCCGCCGGGTCTGCTTCTGAGACGCGTGAGGCCAGCTCCGCTGCAATGCACACACGAGGAAAAGAGCGCCACCTGTGAAAGAAAGGAGGAAGGGATGTGAAGCTTTGTGAAGCGATACCCCTTACTCTCGTCCCCACCGGCCTTTTTGTCTTTCTTTTTCGTTTCGTTTCAGGATCTGACTTTGCGCTTCTTTCGAATCGAGACCACGTTTTGGCGAAGATCAACGTGAGCCTATGGAGTTTCATCTGCGGCCGCCACTTCCGACTCGGTTTACTATTAATAGTTACGCTCTGCCGGCGAAAGTTCGCAGTGTGGTCAGCCCAGCGGGGCGCGCATATCTTAACGGATGTCTCAAGGAAGTTCGGCATCTTGCGCGCACGCGCGCGCTCGCCTCCGGCGGTGACGTAATGCCGTTCTGCGTACACACGAAAGCACCGTTAAATGCGAACGAGGCTGTCTCGACGTGACAGCAAGCCGCGCACTCGGATCCCGTGGCGCGCGATTCTTATCGCGCTCCACTTGCATAACCGTGACATAACAGCACGAGCAGGAAGCGAGCGGCCTCCGACTCAGATTACGTCCAAAGACGGATTTAGCAGCGAGTTTCGGAGATAAGCGTCGGGTCATTTGTTTCACCGGGAGCAGTGCACTGGGAATCTGGGCTCTCCTTCCGCTCTGACCCTGTCATCCAACTATTACTGGTTTACCAGGCGCCTACCAGGAATAGTAACGCGGCTTACTTTACGGAGGTCACGCGTCCCGGACCACACGTGCTGCAAAGTGAGGCGTGTGTGTGTGTGTGTGTGTGTGTGTGTGTGTGTGTGTGTGTGTGTGTGTGTGTGTGTGTGTGTGTGTGTGTGTGTGTGTGTGTGTGTGTGTGTGTGTGTGTGTGTGTGTGTGTGTGTGTGCGCGTGTGCGCGCGTTCATGCGTGCGTGCGTGCGTGCGTGCGTGTTAGGGTCAGCTTTTTTTAGCGACTGTGTCGTATCTGTGCAACCATGGATCTAGACATAGTCCTCGTGAATACAGGTGAACGTGTTAAGTATAGCGATAGCGCAATTTCCAAAGCATGAGGCTCAAGCACGGGAGAAAAATATATTCGGTATGGCTCTCTGTACTGGGTTGTTAAGAAGCTTAGGGAGCCTCCCCGGTGGTAGAAAAAAAAAGCCTAGTTTCGGTATGAACCCCAGACCAGAACCGCAACGTGCCTCAGACTGCTTATGCACCTCAGGATGATTTATATTGTGTTTAATTGGAATGAGATAGAATTAATATGTGCGGGTTCACACCAGATGCAGACACTCTTTATGAGTCGGCGTTCCTTGAGTTGAGTCTTATGACGCATCGGCAACAAAGGCCACCATGCGCCATGCACAAGGTTTGATGAGTTTTTTAGTGTGTAACAAATGAAAAGTTTCAAGCTATTTAACATATTAACATATAATATTACTCTTGGCAAAATCACTGCATGAAATAGATGGAGGACGTGCTAGCAAGCTCATTGTTTAATTTATCAAATACTATATGCCGCGTGCGCTAGTTGGAAAATGAGACTTCATTTGTGATACCAAGGATGCTAAATTCACCCGAAGCAACGAAATCGCTGTTGGCTGTAGCACACTTCCAGAAAAAGCTGGGAGTTCTGTTTGTACAAAACACCTTGAAGGATTGAGGCAGCTGAGATAAAAAGATGAGCAGATAACCAGAGAACAGGTTTCAGACGCAGTACTGCTATCTATCGGTTCAGTTGATGATATATTGTGAAGAACTGAATCGGTTCTAAAAAGGCCGGAGCGATGCGGTTTCCTCGCATCGTCGGTTACGAACTCAGATCGTGTGGGATGGATGTGCTGCGATTGTAGGGCCGCCGGATAGCTGATTTATTGGAGCGAAAGCACTACTACAGATGTACCAACCTCTAGCAAGAATCGTGTCTTGTCTTGTGTGAAGCCTAGAAGCAACTCGGGTAAGCTCGGTTTAGTTCGGAGGAGCGTCGCACAACCTGCAGCCAATGGGAGGAAGCTCGGAAATCTTCGGAGGAGCGTCGCACAAGCTGCAGCCAATGGGAGGAAGCTCGGAAATGTTCGGAGGAGCGTCGCACAAGCTGCAGCCAATGGGAGGAAGCTCGGAAATGTTCGGAGGAGCGTCGCACAAGCGGCAGTCAATGGGAGGAAGCTCGGAAATCATCGGAGGAGCGTCGCACAAGCTGCAGCCAATGGGAGGAAGCTCAGAAATCTTTGGAGGAGCGTCGCACAAGCTGCAGCCAATGGGAGGAAGCTCGGAAATCTTCGGAGGAGCGTCGCAGAAGCTGCTCCAGTAAATGAGGGGAAGCTCGGAAACCTTCGGAGGAGCGCCGCACAAGCGGCAGTCAATGGGAGGAAGCTCGGAAATCTTCGGAGGAGCGTCGCACAAGCTGCACCCATTGGGAGGAAGCTCGGAAACATGCGGAGGAGCGTCGCACAAGCGGCAGTCAATGGGAGGAAGCTCGGAAATCTTCGGAGGAGCGTCGCACAAGCTGCAGTCAATAGGAGGAAGCTCGGAAATCTTCGGAGGAGTGTCGCACAACCAGCAGCCAATGGGAGGAAGCTCGGAAATCTTCGGAGGAGCGTCTGTTGTGATCGGAGTCGCACAACCTGCAGCCAATGGGAGGAAGCTCGGAAATCTTCGGAGGAGCGTCTGTTGTGATCGGTTGCCCCGACAGCGGGAACAGGCGAGCCCGGCAGGCGCCATCGAACTATGTTTGACCAAAGGTGCTGTCGTCCTGAGAAGAGGATTAGGAACGGCTCCTGGCGACAGTGAGCTGTGACGAAAGGCCTCTCATCCCTTCGTCCGGAGTATGGAATGCGGCATTTCTCCCGAACTGCGCCCTGACGTGGACCGGCAGAAAGACCCGAACAAAGGCGCCGGACCCGCCTCGCTCGCTTGCACCTGCGCGGCCAGACAAAGCGGGGGCGGACACGGCTGATTCATCTTACCCTCTGGAATTCACGGGGCCGTCAGGACGCATCTTTCCCACGGAGGGGATCACCGCCTGCAAAGCCAACGACCTTATACACCTGGTCAACCCCCGTTGGAAACAGCATTCCAGGACCTCAAGGCGCCAGGATTCCTTATCGCCTGTGCACGTGTTTGTGAGGGCGAAGCGGTCACGGGGTTAGGGCGGAGACTATGAAGAGTGTGTCTGCCCATTGGACGCTTGATCAGCCACCGGTTTCCCTAGCTAGGTGCCTAGGGAATATCCACGGTATTTAAGCCTTAATTTGGCTGGTTCCACAGCACTTCATCTCTGACTTTTGGTCTCCCTGATTCTGTTGTAAATATGTAAATAAACCTTCAAGTTCACCAACCCTCCTGACGACTTCCCTCCGTCGTCTGCAGAGTTCATCGTCATGCGGTGAAGACCTCGGTCCTGATACCCAAGCATATCACGTTGCACAAGCGGCAGTCAATGCGAGGAAGCTCGGAAATCTTCGGAGGGGCGTCGCACAAGCTGCAGCCAATGGGAGGAAGCTCGGAAACCTCGGAGGAGCGTCGCACAAGCTGCAGCCAATGAGAGGAAGCTCGGAAACCTTCGGAGGAGCGTCGCACAAGCGGTAGTCAATGGGAGGAAGGTCGGAAATCTTCGGAGGAGCGTCGCACAAGCTGCAGCCAATGAGAGGAAGCTCGTAAATATTCGGAGGAGTGTCGCACAAGCTGCAGCCAATGGGAGGAAGCTCGGAAACATTCGGAGGAGCGTCGCACAAGCTGCAGCCAATGGGAAGAAGCTCGGAAACATTCGGAGGAGCGTCGCACAAGCGGCAATCAATGGGAGGAAGCTCGGAAATCTTCGGAGGAGCGTCGCACAAGCTGCAGTCAATAGGAGGAAGCTCGGAAATCTGCGGAGGAGCGTCGCACAAGCTGCAGTAAATAGGAGGAAGCTCGGAAATCTTCGGAGGAGCGTCGCACAAGCTGCAGCCAATGGGAGGAAGCTCAGAAATCTTCAGAGGAGCGTCGCACAAGCTGCAGCCAATGGGAGGAAGCTCGGAAATCTTCGGAGGAGCGTCGCACAAGCTGCAGCCAATGGGAGGAAGCTCGGAAATCTTCAAAGGAGCGTCGCACAAGCTGCAGCCAATGGGAGGAAGCTCGGAAATCTTCGGAGGAGCGTCGCACAAGCTGCAGCCAATGGGAGGAAGATCGGAAATCTTCGGAGGAGCGTCGCACAAGCTGCAGCCAATGGGAGGAAGCTCGGAAACATTCGGGGGAGCGTCGCACAAGCGGAAGTCAATGGGAGGAAGCTCGGAAATCTTCGAAGGAGCGTCGCACATGCTGCAGCCAATGAGAGGAAGCTCGGAAATCTTCGGAGGAGCGTCGCACAAGCTGCACCCATTGGCAGGAAGCTCGGAAACATTCGGGGGAGCGTCGCACAAGCGGAAGTCAATGGGAGGAAGCTCGGAAATCTTCGAAGGAGCGTCGCACATGCTGCAGCCAATGAGAGGAAGCTCGGAAATCTTCGGAGGAGCGTCGCACAAGCTGCAGCCAATGAGAGGAAGCTCGGAAACTTTCGGAGGAGCGTCGCACAAGCTTCAGCCAATGAGAGGAAGCTCGGAAATCTTCAGTGGAGCGTCGCACAAGCTGCAGCCAATGGGAGAAAGCTCGGAAATCTTCAGAGGAGCGTCGCAAAAGCTGCAGCCAATAGGAGGAAGCTCGGAAATCTTTAGAGGAGCGTCGCAAAAGCTGCAGCCAATGGGAGGAAGCTCGGAAATCTTCGGAGGAGCGTCGCACAAGCGGCAGCCAATGGGAGGAAGCTCGGAAATCTTCGGAGGAGCGTCGCACAAGCTGCACCCATTGGGAGGAAGCTCGGAAGCATTCGGAGGAGCGTCGCACAAGCTGCAGCCAATGAGAGGAAGCTCGGAAACCTTCCGAGGAGCGTCGCACAAGCTGCAGCCAATGGGAGGAAGCTTGGAAATCTTCGGAGGCGCGTCGCACAAGCTGCACCCATTGGGAGGAAGCTCGAAAACATTTGGAGGAGCGTCGCACAAGCGGCAGTGAATGGGAGGAAGCTCGGAAATCTTCGGAGGGGCGCCGCACAAGCTGCAGCCAATGAGAGGAAGCTCGGAAATCTTCGGAGGAGCGTCGCACAAGCTGCAGCCAATGAGAAGAAGCTCGGAAACCTTCGGAGGAGCGTCGCACAAGCTGCAGCCAATGAGAGGAAGCTCGGAAATCTTCAGAGGAACGTCGCACAAGCTGCAGCTAATGGGAGGAAGCTCGGAAATCTACGGAGGAGCGTCGCACAAGCGGCAGACAGTGGGAGGAAGCTCGGAAATCTTCGGAGGAGCGTCGCACAAGCTGCAACCAATGAGAGGAAGCTCGGAAACGTTCGGAGGAGCGTCGCACAAGCTGCAGCCAATGGGAGGAAGCTCGGAAATCTTCGGAGGAGCGTCGCACAAGCTGCACCCATTGGGAGGAAGCTCGGAAACATTCGGAGGAGCGTCGCACAAGCTGCAGCCAATGAGAGGAAGCTAGGAAACCTTCCGAGGAGCGTCGCACAAGCTGCAGCCAATGGGAGGAAGCTTGGAAATCTTCGGAGGCGCGTCGCACAAGCTGCACCCATTGGGAGGAAGCTCGAAAACATTTGGAGGAGCGTCGCACAAGCGGCAGTGAATGGGAGGAAGCTCGGAAATCTTCGGAGGGGCGCCGCACAAGCTGCAGCCAATGAGAGGAAGCTCGGAAATCTTCGGAGGAGCGTCGCACAAGCTGCAGCCAATGAGAAGAAGCTCGGAAACCTTCGGAGGAGCGTCGCACAAGCTGCAACCAATGAGAGGAAGCTCGGAAATCTTCAGAGGAACGTCGCACAAGCTGCAGCTAATGGGAGGAAGCTCGGAAATCTACGGAGGAGCGTCGCACAAGCGGCAGACAGTGGGAGGAAGCTCGGAAATCTTCGGAGGAGCGTCGCACAAGCTGCAACCAATGAGAGGAAGCTCGGAAACCTTCGGAGGAGCGTCGCACAAGCTGCAGCCAATGAGAGGAAGCTCGGAAATCTTCGGAGGAGCGTCGCACAAGCTGCAGCCAATGGGAGGAAGCTCGGAAATCTTCGGAGGAGCGTCGCACAAGCTGCAGCCAATGAGAGGAAGCTCGGAAATCTTCGGATGAGCGACGAACAAGCTGCAGCCAATGGGAGGAAAAATCTTCGGTGGAGCGTCGCACAAGCTGCAGCCAATGGGAGGAAGCTCGGAAATCTTCGGAGGAGCGTCGCACAAGCGGCAGTCAATGGGAGGAAGTCGGAAACCTTCGGAGGAGAATCGCACAAGCTGCAGCCAATGGGAGGAGGGCATCGCGCAAGCTGCTGCCGAGTGGGGAGAAGGTGAGACGATGAAGAGCGAGAAGCATGGTTGAGCGCACATGCAAATGTCACAGAGAAGAGGCGAAGAATGAACTTATGCTTTCGCACTCTACTCTGTTTAACTACGTTAAAACCCTACCTCTGTTTTTCTCGACAGAGCTGGTGTCATTGTGGCAGCTGGTCTCATGAGAAAACGCCGATACAAAGCAGAAAATCTATCATTAAAGACAATTGTCAATAGCACCTCACGAAGACGGACAATTAGGATCGTCACTTCTGGAAAGGGACCATCCCAGAATCAGTGGAAATACCTTTCCCCCATCCCACTCAATCCTCCTGGGAGGCTGCTTTGCGAACCGCTCATCAGGGGCGATGCTAATCTTCTCTGTATCGTTCCAATTTTATTTATATAACCGCTCAGCGCGTCGTCCAGAAATGGCTGGTGGACCGTACCCTACGTGAAGCTCACGCCTGTGTACAACTGGAACAATAGGAGGCCACCCAGGCGGCCTTTCTTTTGCCCAATAAAGTTGTTTACATCCATCCACAAGGCGGCTGGATTTTACCCCAGCACAAAGTTCCATGCGGCCCGCGCTTTCGCCAGCGGCTATTAAAAATCAATTAAAACAGAGGTCACTCCTTGGGACTTCCAGATACCCCCCGGAAGTAAATAGTAAGTTTCTCGGAGGCTGCTCTTCGTAAAGCGCACAACTTCACGATGCTACTATGATTACGCTGAAGCAGGAAGTCTGAACCAATGTTTCAATACTGGACATTGAGCTTACTTCGAAGGAACCGAACCCCCATTTATTTCTTATATTTTTTCTTTCACGTGATTAAGTCTGCTTTGAAAGCATGGAACAGTATTTACAACGTACGGCTTGGAGCACCTTGATGTACAGTGATTGACAGGGGCCCTGGTAAGCAACCGACGAGAAATTTTAAAAAAGGCAGTTGGTTTCACAGGCGATGGTTTAGCTCGAGCAATACCATGAGTATAGGGCCGTTCGCTTTCGAGCAAAACCAGCTGTTTTTACTCGGTTCTCAGACTCCGAACAGCTTCATAAAACCGGTTAAACACGAGTTTTACCCGAAAATACGCCTTCCAGAGAACGTATTTCCCAGTGCACATAGCTGAAGAAGCGACATGAAAGGTGGCACTTGATCAGTTGCCTTATTTACATTATTTTATCAAGACGCTAAAGATGTCCTGTACCAATGTTGTTGCGCGTATAAAATGATCGCTGTGTTGTTGAATGTCTGTTCTCAAAGTAAACAAAGGCAGGCAGGTCTCGCACGTGACCAGAAGGGTTGAAGGGATGGTTATGCACGCGACGAAACAATGGTAATAAATGCGAGAACAAGAAATATTTTATTTGTTTAAGTTTTTTAGTGCTTTAGTGGAACTTTTCATTTAGACATCGCTTTAGATAATGACGAGCAAGAAATATACGACGTTATGTCTCGCACCAAAATGAGCGTTCATAACAAATCATAGATAGATGGATAGATCTTTATTTCAGACAAAAAGGTCTCGGATACAGGGGCAAAAGGCAGATGCACTCTGCCTGACGGGGCCCAAGCGCCCGATACAATGCTCAGGACAAGCGGCAAAAAAACATAATTATACAAGGTAAAACTAGGAGGAAGGTGCATACTCTTGCAATGACATAATTATAAAGTAAATATTTACAAGGCACATCACAATAAGAAAAACATGAAAATTCACAGAGTTGACGGAAAACAGGCACATCAAGAATTTCTGCGTGAACAACCCTTTAATTATTCGGACGAGAAAGGAGGTATGCTTTAGCATTTCTATTGAAAGACTTTTGGGAAACAGATTTCTGAATAATTTCTATGGCCTGTGTATGTTTATTTAGAAGACTGGGAATTAAATATGAAAGCATTTCGGTTCCATAGTTAGTCCTTACGAATGGTACTCTGTAACCGACGTGTCTTAGTTTATAAGGCACGTCACTACTAGAGTTTAATTAAACATATTTAGTGGGATGATGTTTGAAATCGTTAAACACATAAGAAAGCAGTTTCAACTCAAATAATTCATTGACATTTAGAATAGAATGCTTAGAGAAGTAAAAACCTGTATGATCATTGTATGCAAGGTTTTCTACGTATCGTATTGCTTTCTTCTGTAATGTTATCAGCCTCGTGAGGTTAGTTTTCGTTGTAGATCCCCAAACAAGTAAACAATAATGAAGATGTGATTGAATTAGGGTATAATATAATTGCCACTTCAGCCATTTCGGAACAAGGTCTCGAAGTTTATGCAATACACATAATGACCTTGATATGCTGGCATGAATCTTATCAATATGCAGGGTCCAACTCAAGTGTTCTTCAAAGATTATGCCTAAAAATTTGTAGGAAGAAACACGCTCAATTACGCTATTTTTGAATGTAAGCTTAATTTCACTGTTATCAGGCTTGTTACGTGCCTTAAATACAATAAGCTTTGTTTTATTAACATTTAACTCTAGTTTATTTATATTCAACCATAAAGACAATTCTTGTAACCATGCATTTGCCTCAGCCTGAATAGTACTAAGACGCATGCCAGAAAAAAATACACTGGTATCATCTGCATATAAAATTATTGTGGGAGTTCGAGGGAATACCACTTAAAAGGAATACCCCATAAACCCGAAATTCCGAAGCGTGTGCAGATTCAGAAAATAATATCGCCCATTTTTTACCCCATCAAATCTCAAAAGAAAGAGAACCCGAAAATGAAGGGCTAACAAATACAGACACAAACGATAAAAGCGCTAGAACCGGGACGTATTACTGTGCAGCAGAGCTAGGCATTGATTCATCCATTCACAGTCTCTTTAGTTCTTCAGTATAAGCGCTGCTGGTCATTCCTCCCAATGTAACTGACAATTAAAACTGGCCTGGAGTAATCTGTAGAACCTTGTGACCTTGAGTGAAATACGGCAGCGGGCTGTACTGGACAATGAAGCGTGGAGAGGATCCTTTTCGAAAAAGCGAGCGGCAATCACTCACGGCCACGGCACTTACCATGTGAGTCTCAGTGCCACATTTACCGTAACACTTTCGAAAAAGAACTTGCAAACGTTCAGCTCGCTCCTGGAGCCTGGCTGCAAACTCCTATTAAGATTAACATATGCAGGCTTTGAAGACCGTCGCCTGCTGCCATCTACACCAGTGCTTTATGCCAGAAAGGCCTGTTCAATTAAGGTAATAGGAAAAGTAAAGAATATTTTTAATTAGTAGCGTGTTTCCACGGAAAAAAGAAAAGAGAGCGACTGGTATTCGTTCTAATTTCGCACTCTTTGCCACTCCAACCGAGGACCACAATAACAACCTCCATAGGGGTGTCCCATATATCGCTCCCTTGCAACCCTTGCAACTGTCGTTTATATATGCTGCAGGCATTCGTCTCGCTCAATTTCTCGCTGTTATAGTAATGAGAGCTACTGTCTCTACAAGAGCCTCTTTCGCTTTGTTTTTTTTTCGCCATAAAGTCCTCTCGCGCTCATCCAGGAGCAAAGAACGTATAGAGAAGGGAGCAGCTTAATGTATTTATCGTAAGGAGACAAGCCTACAATGCATTGAAATTCAACCCTGAGCAATGCATTGCATACATTGCGAAGAGAAACTGAACAAAAAAAGTAATAGAAAGACTTGCGAGGTTAAACAGTCTACGCTAAGAAGAATCGAATGATAAGTTCGTAGCAGGATTTTCGCCTCGTTCGCACTGCTGGGCAATGGAAATAAACAAATACAAGGGACTCGGTACCACGTTTTGTAATGCTTCTTTCTCTGATTATGACTTTTCAGTTTTCATCATCGGTCAGCCGTGCCTTTCATACGAGAACCGACGACTAACATTGTTGCCCAGCTAGGGGTCCTGGCATCACGAACGATATTAACCGGTGAAAAAAAAAAAACATGACTGAAGAAAGTATCAATAAATTTATGCTTTGCGCCAAACCCCTTCCCCCAATATAAAACTCTCTTGGTCCGCTAGGCCGCTGCGCACAGCTGTCTCAGCTACCGTTAATACTTGTATATTCTTCCCCGTCACACACACACACACACACACCACACACACACACACACACACACACACACACACACACACACACACACACACACACACACACACACACACACACACACACACACACACACACACACACACACACACACACACACACACACACACACACACACACACACACACACACACACACACACACACACACACACACACACACACACACACACACGCACACACACACGCACGCACACGCGCGCGCACACACACACACACACACGCACACGCACGCACACGCGCACACACGCACACACACACACGCACACGCGCACACGCACGCGCACACGCACACGCACGCGCACACGCACACACACACACACACACACACACACACACACACACACACACACACACACACACACACACACACACACACACACACACACACACACACACACACACACACGCACACACGCACACGCAGACACATACACACACGCACACACGCACACGCACACATATATTTTTTTAGGGAAAAAGACTTCTTGGCACGGTCAGTAGTAGTGACTAAACAGAGGCCAACGTTTGCAACAATGTATTTGACTTTTCGGCCCCGTAGAACAGCCTTCATCAGAATGACAGAATAGGAATGGAGGACACAGAATATGACGGCGGGTGCACAAAAAAACGTACAAACATACAATGCACAGAAGAATAAAAACGTAACACACACGTGACTAAAACGCGATATGTAGGTACACGAATGTGGGTCACAATAGCTGAACAGGAGGGGTACGTTGCAAAATTTAGTACGTTAACAATCTCAGCTATAGAATGATTAAAGAGATGATTAAATGTGTGATGCTTACAGTCCAAAGATGAGAAACCAGAATTACTGGAGAGCATAACTTAAGAAGCGAGAAGTACAATCTAACAACACACAAAAAACACACGGTCACCAAAAAAACATGGTCACGATAAAGCAGCATAAACGGTAACAGTATTATCTTTTATTACATCCTCACAAAATAACTCATCACGCTATCTGCCTGTTCTGTCCGAGCACAAAAAAAGAAATAAGAAGCATACCCATGCTGCGATGTAAAAAGATGAACGTGGCGATATTTTAGCTATATGACGCAGCGGCCAGTTTAACATACAGGTGCGAGAGATTCACGTGGCATACTGTGAGTGTTAAGATGATAGTTCAGACAAATCAAGACGCGAGAAATTTTGCACAATCTTGGAAACACACGAACACAACCAGCAGCATAAACAGTAGCGTGCATATCTATTATTACCAGTGAAAGAAAACCGTGGCTCTAGATGCCTGTTTGAAAAAAAAAGCAAAAAAACGCAAACGTGCGGTGCCATATGCATGAAGAAAAAGCACGAACTGAATAGCACTAACATCGGTGGATATCAGGGTGTTTGAATTGGTAAGATGCCGAATTTCCCCGTGCTTTCGTTCAAACCAGAAGATACTGATTAAATTTATAGATCAGGAAATACTCTCTGATTTCTCGGCCGTGATTAGACTGAAATGCAGATTCCAGAATATTAGCTGTACTATGATCAAATGAATGACCTGGGAGCTGAACATGTCTTGATAGGGGCAGGTTTGGGAGGGATTTAACACGGTTATGTGGTTATTGAAGCTTAACTTAAAGGGGGTTTCAGTCTGGCCTACATACTGAAGGTTGTATGTGGTACACTGCAGTAGGTAAAGGACGTTCGCACTATCACAGGTGAAGTCACCCTGAATTTTTAAATGAAAGTTAGAACCTGTACTGCTGACGGTCTGGGAAGTAGTCATATGCGGACAAACTTTACAGCGGCTCTTGTTGCAATGGCAGCATGTGAGTTGCGGAGCAGTGGTTTTTGAAGAAGTTAGTATGTCCCGCAGCCTTCTCGATCTTCTATAAACAGCCCTTGGTGGCTCTACGAATATTTACTTCAGGCGAACACTTTGCATGAGAATATTAGTGTTTTTTTTTAAGATTGCCGAAACTTTTCGTGCGGATGCAGAATGAGTGAGGACAAGGTTGATATTCGAGTAGGAAGTATCTGGCTTTTCTTTAGCTAGTAGAATCCTTCGGGATTGTGTATCTGCGCACTCTAAGGAGTCATGGATCAGCTGAGGGGGTAATTTTTTTTTATGAGCGCACTACGATGTATGACACAGTTGCTTTTAAAGTCAGATTGTTTCGAGCAAATACGTTCGAACCGAAGTGTTTGACTGTAGGGGATGCTGGTTTTAACATGTTTGACATGGCTACTATCAAAGTGCAAATATTGCTGGCGGTCAGTAGGTTTTCGGTGCACCGTTGTAGTCAATCTGCTTTCGTGAAGCGAAACGGTGACGTCAAGAAAATTCACTTTACATCTGGAGTACGTATGGGAAAATTATATAGAATGATGCAGGTTGGTGAAAGCGGCTATAAATGAAAACAGCTCGGCTTCTCCATGGGGCCAAATAAGAAATATGTCATCAATGGAACGCCTATAGTAAAATGGTACTAATGACCGGCTTTTCAAAAATTCAGTTTCCAACAAACCCATAAATATGTTTGCATAATTAGGGCCAATGCGCGTGCCCATAGAAGTCCCACTAATTTGAACATAATGCTTTCCCTCCGACCCAAAGCTATTATGTTCTAATATCAGTTTAAGTAAGGTGGCCAATGTACAACTGTCAACTATCATTTCAATGCGGGCTTCATTGTAGACGGTCACGGCTGCCCGGATACCATCTGCATGCGGAATGTTCGTATAGAGTGAAGTGACGTCGAGAGTGACAAGCAAAGAACCCTTAGCAATGACAAGATCAATTATATCGGAGAGGAAGTTAGTAGTGTCCTTTATGTAGGGCGGAAATGGGGGGGGGGGTTGTTCTATTAGTTAGCGTGTCGACGTAACGGGATAGTTTTTCCGTAACAGTGCCGACACCTGAAACGATGGGTCGACCCGGAATGTTTACTTTATGAATTTTTGGTAACGAGTAAAATTTACCAGCCACCGGGCTAAGCGGAATGATTGAGCGAAAAACGTTTTCTGTAATTTGGTTATCCTCATACAGGTCTAGCAATCTATTCTTGAGAATTTCGTTGAACTGATTTGTGGGGTCATAATCTAGAAGTCGATAAAAAGAATCGTCTGCTAGCTGCCTGTGTGCCTCTGCGACATAATCACTCTTGTTCATTACAACCACAGCTCCATCCTTGTCAGCAGGCTTAATGATGATTTCATTACAGGATGCTGACTGTTCAATTGCTTTAGTTTCGCGAACTGAAAGATTGCGGTGGAAAAGTACCTTACTCTTGTACAGTTGTAAAATATCTTTTTGTACAGCACCAATATACAACCCTAGGCAATTGTTCCGCTGTGTTGGAGGAGCCCAGTGCTTGTAAGATGGCAATGGATTGCGCGGGGCGTTAGAATTAGGTTTGTCATAACAAAATTCTCGAAGGCGCAGGCTGCGGGCAAAATTGTCCAAATCTTTCGGCAGCTGGAACTGGCTGTAGCCGCCTGTAGAGGGGCAAAAAGTAATGCCTTGGGACAACACGTTGTTTTCTTCCAAGGTTAATTGGTAAGCAGAGAGATTTATACGGCCCTTTTATCTTCACCGCTAATTTCTTTGTTGATGGCAGGCACTACCGAGAAAGCAGAGAGGCAATCTGCGGCGTTTGAATAAGGAGCGAATTCATAACCATTAAGTTGTTGCTGAGGAAAAGATCATTCCATGTTGTCACGAAGTAACTTTCTTGTTTTTAATGCGCCAACTTCATTTCGTCTTTTTGTTTCATATTTTTCTAATGCAGCTGATTCGACACAACCAAGTTAGAAATGCGAGCGCATTCGGTTCTATTTGTTAACAAGCACTTTTTTGGAAGAGGCATAGTGCTGTAAGACAACACTGGTTACTTCAAGTGAAACGGTCGTTAGTATTGTGTTCCACTTTGTTTTATTTCTGACGGACATTTCCTGTATAGCAGGTTTTGCTGTTAACCGAAGGCCCTTCGGGGCGATTGAAGCTGCCAAGTAGGTGCTAAGGGTGGAAATATGCAAATCATGACGAATACGTTTTTTGGCAAGTTTTCTAAGCTTTAGAAATCCGAGTGAAGAAGACGTAGATTCCCAGTTACCGCAAAATGACGTGGCTAGTCAGTCTTGCTGCCCAGGCCGGGAGGAGTTCCGATTGGTGCTACGGATGTTGTGGCGGCTGCCTTGGGATGTAGCAGTGGTAGTCCGAAGTGCTGCTCTGGAGCGTGGCTGAGGCTTAGAGGTGGTCGACGAGCTGCTCGAGGCTGCAATAGGTCCTACACTTGCATATGGTGGGTGAGTCGAAGGCGCACTCGTTGACAGCAGTATGTCAGAGGAGGAGTTCCTTGAACGTGGGGGTTCTCTGGGCTGAAGAAGCTACTGGGTTTTCATTCGGTGGCTGAAGTGGTGTCTTGTTCGTCGAGGTTAGGTTACTAGTGCGGGTAGTAGAAGGGCAGTTGCTGCGACTTGTGGCAACAGAAGTAGCAGTTGTGGCGCCAGGCAAGTTGTTGGGAAGATGCGTTACGGAGACAGTGGACGCTACTGTAGGCCATTCGTTGATACTGGACGGAGGAGCAGGAGGCTGGTTTTTCGAGTAAGGGCCACTAGAAGTTGGACTTGATGAAAAACTGGGGCTATGTGGCTGGTTACGTGGAAGAAGAGTTTCAGCACCTGAAATTTCGGTGCAGAGTTGAGGAGCATGTGCAGGTGCGCATTCATTCCAGGAAGGTGAAGATTTGTTGCAGAACGGCTTGAAACAGACCTCTCTGAGAAGCCTCGAAAGTAGTGCAACGCCTTGGAAATTTGGGTGCAGGCCCCACAAATCAGTTCAAAGAAATTCTCAAGAATAGATTGCTAGACCTGTATGAGGATAACCAAATTACAGAAAACGTTTTTCGCTCAATCATTCCGCTTAGCCCGGTGGCTGGTAAATTCTACTCGTTACCAAAAATTCATAAAGTAAACATTCCGGGTCGACCCATCGTTTCAGGTGTCGGCACTGTTACGGAAAAACTATCCCGTTACGTCGACACGCTAACTAATAGAACACCCCCCCTCCACCATTTCCGTCCTACATAAAGGACACTACTAACTTCCTCTCCGATATAATTGATCTTGTCATTGCTAATGGCTCTTTGCTTGTCACTCTCGACGTCACTTCACTCTATACGAACATTCCGCATGCAGATGGTATCCGGGCAGCCGTGACCGTCGACAATGAAGCCCGCATTGAAATGATAGTTGACAGTTGTGCATTGGCCACCTTACTTAAACTGATATTAGAACATAATAGCTTTGGGTCGGAGGGAAAGCGTTATGTTCAAATTAGTGGGACTTCTATGGGCACGCGCATTGGCCCTAATTATGCAAACATATTGCTACGGTTGTGCTTGTGCTTGGAACGCTCGTGCTTGGTGCGCTCGCGCTTGGAACGCGAAGAGGACGAAGTGCGTTTCTGCGGCTGGGCTTCGCGTGCCCGGTTGTTCGGCTGCGTGGCTGTAAGCTGTTTCCCTGTAAATATATTTTTCCCTTTTGGTGTGCACATCTTCACGTTACATTATTGGTGTGAGGTGCGGGGTACAGCCACAGCAAGCACGGAACTCCGCAGCGGTCGTCAGCTCGCCGGCTCTTCAACCATGCCCAGCGAAGGGGCCGCTCCGTCGGCGTCCGCCAACCCGGCGTTCATCATTGCCCATCCGAGAGATCCTGGGACCTTCAACGGAACGGACGGCGTCGACGTGGAGGACTGGCTCGCAATGTACGAGCGCGTGAGCACACACAACAGGTGGGACCCGACCCTAAAGTTGGCCAACGTCATCTTCTACCTGACGGGCACTGCCAGGGTATGGTTCGAGACCCACGAGGATGAACTCACCAGCTGGGATCTCTGCAAGCGCAAGCTTTGTGACCTGTTTGGTAAGCCATTCGGGCGTCAGCTCGCTGCGAAGAAGGAGCTCGCATGCCGTGCACAAACGTCCACAGAGTCCTATGTATCATACATTCAGGACATATTAGCTCTCTGCATGAAAGTCGACGCCACTATGTCAGAGTGCGACAAAGTAGGTCACGTGCTCAAAGGCATCGCAGATGACGCCTTTAACCTTCTTGTATACAAGGACTGCGGAACGGTTGACGCAATCATCAAGGAATGCCGCCGGTTCGAACAAGCGAAGAGCCGCCGAATTTCTCCGCAGTTCACGCGGTTGCCGAATACGACTGCGACGTCGTCCTGTGTAGACTCGACTCCACCGAGCCGTCTGCCGACATCTGAGAGCCTGACACGACTTGTGCGCCAAGAAGTAGAGGCAATGTCCCCCGTTGCGTTTCATCCACCCGCAACAGACAGTACTCCAGCAGTATCCCTTATACAGGCTGTCGTTCGCAAAGAATTTGCCAATCTTGGGATTCAACCTGTTTGCTCAGTTAGTGCCCCATATGCTCGCCGCATGTCCCTGGAGCTCGGTTCTGAACGTGTATACTACCCTCGACGCAGCCGCAATCCAGATGAATGGAGAACACCTGATGACAGGCCCATCTGCTTTAACTGCTCCCGAGTTGGCCACATATCTCGACACTGCCGAAGCCGTCCGTCCTCGACCTACAGCCGCTACCCGCCGGGTTCTGCATATTCCCGCCGCTCTCCCTCGCCCTCGGAAACGACCTCTTCTGGCCACCACGCTCAGACCCCGCTTACCAACCGTTCGTCGTCACCTCAGCGCCGTCGATCTCCATCGCCCCGACCTCGCCGCCCTTCGTCACCGGCCCCATATGCCCGCTCCCGGTCGGAAAACTGATGGCTGCAGCGTCTGGGGGTGATGCTGCTCTGACGACCCGACCAGAAAACCCTCCTTTAACTCTTCATGCTCATCGGAACATCCTTAACGTCGACGTGGACGGGGTCCCTGTTACCGCTCTGATCGACACTGGAGCGCACGTCTCAGTCATGACTGCTCGTCTTCGCCGTCGCCTAAGGAAAGTGCTCACTCCTGCCCCCTCAACTGTGGTCCGTGTTGCAGATGGCGGTATGTCTATTGTCGTCGGAATGTGTACTGCTCGTGTTTCAATAGCCGGCCGCCATACTTCTGTGCTCTTCACTGTCCTCGAACACTGCCCTCATGACATCATCATTCTCGGCCTTGACTTTCTCACCGACCATTCCGCCCTTATAGATTGCGCCACAAGCATCGTTCAACTCGCTCTACCTGTTCCTTCAGAGCCACCGGATCCAATTGTTCACCGACTGTGCACCGCCGACTTTGTCCGCCTGGACCCCGATGCCGCCACTTATGTCCGTTTCTCCTCTGTCCCGCCAGTTCCCGATGGTGACTACATCATTACTCCGGTTCCTGATGTGCCCTTTACACGCAGTGTTGCCCTTGCGCATACAGTTGTCACCATGTCGGCAAATCAAGCGTCCCTTCCGGTTCTCAACTTTGCCTCTTACGTTCAGCCGCTCCCACAAGGTATGTCGCTCGCCACGCTGTGCCCTGCTGCCGAATGCGTCGTATCGGCGGTGAGAAGCGTCCCACCCTCGTCGAACTGCCGCGACTCTGACGTCCCACCACCTGATGAATATGCAAAAATGATTGCTGCTGACCTCTTACCAGGGCAAGCTCACGACCTTCGGTATCTTCTGTCGTCTTTTCGCGACATCTTTGACTTCGATGACCGCCCTTTGGCTCGAACATCTGTGGTCACGCATCGCATCAACACCGGTGACGCAGCTCCTATTCACAGACGACCCTACAGAGTGTCCAGTACAGAACGCACCATCATACAGCAAGAGGTGGACAAGATGCTCAGTAAAGACATCATAGAGCCCTCGTCGAGCCCTTGGGCCTCACCAGTTGTGCTGGTTAAAAAGGACGGCAGCTGGCGCTTTTGCGTTGATTACCGGCACCTAAACAACATAACAAAAAAAGACGTCTATCCACTCCCACGAATAGACGATGCTTTGGACTGCCTTCACGGAGCCAAATTTTTCTCTTCAATTGACCTTCGGTCCGGGTATTGGCAAATCTCTGTTGATGACAATGACCGCGAAAAGACGGCATTCGTCACACCGGACGGCTTATATCAGTTTAAAGTTATGCCATTCGGTCTCTGTAATGCGCCAGCTACCTTCGAAAGAATGATGGACTCCTTGCTTCGCGGCTTTAAATGGTCCACATGTCTATGTTACCTCGACGATGTTGTGGTTTTTTCGCCCACGTTTACCACGCACCTCGAAAGACTGGCGAGCATTCTTTCTGTCTTCCGTAGAGCCGGGCTACAGCTCAATTCGTCGAAATGTCAATTCGGTCGCCGCCAACTCACCATTCTCGGACATCTAGTCGACGCTTCTGGTGTCCGCCCGGATCCTGTTAAAGTTAAAGCCGTCAAGGACTTCCCTATTCCCCAGTCGTCTACGGATGTGCGCAGCTTCGTCGGCCTCTGCTCGTACATCCGCCGTTTCATCAAAAATTTTGCCGGCACCGCTCGCCCCCTGACCGACCTTCTAAAGAAAGACACCCCTTTTACCTGGGGCCCTGCCCAAGAGGAGGCCTTTTCTTCGCTAGTCGACTTACTCACCTCCCCACCTATTCTGGCCCATTTTGATCCGTCGGCTCCGACTGAAGTTCGCACAGACGCCTGCGGTTATGGGATTGGCGCCGTGCTAGCCCAACGTCACCAAGGGCAAGAACGCGTTATTGCATATGCCAGCCGCCTCCTTTAGACAGCTGAGCGAAATTACTCAATTACAGAGCGCGAGTGTCTAGCTCTTGTTTGGGCTGTAGCTAAGTTCCAACCGTACCTGTTTGGCCGTCCATTCTCCGTAGTGACCGATCACCACGCCCTTTGTTGGCTGTCTTCACTGAAAGACCCCACAGGCCGGCTCGGACGTTGGACGTTGCGCCTCCAAGAGTATTCTTACACTGTTCATTACAAGTCAGGGCGTCTCCATCAAGACGCCGACTGCCTGTCTCGGCACCCTTTAGAGCCGCCTGATCCTGGAGACAACGACCTCGGCCCGTGCCTCTTCGCTATCTCCGATCTGGTTAACATCGCGGACGAGCAGCGACAAGACTCTTCCTTGCGTATTCTCATTGATCGCCTCAACTGTGCCAGCCGAGATCCTTCATTGCAACTGTTCGTCATTCAGGATGGCGTCCTATACCGCCGCAACCTTCGTCCTGACGGACCTCCGCTCCTGCTAGTCGTTCCCCACCGTCTCCGTTCATCTGTCCTAGCGGAACTACACGACCTACCGACCGCAGGCCACCTCGGCGTCTCCCGCACATACGATCGGGTCCGACGCCGCTTCTTTTGGCCTGGTCTGTACCGCTCTGTTCGGCGTTACGTTGCCTCCTGCGACCTCTGTCAACGCAGGAAGAGACCATCAACGTTGCCTGCTGGCCTTCTACAGCCTATTGACGTACCTCTCGAACCATTCTACCGTGTTGGACTCGACCTTCTCGGACCTTTTCCGACGTCCTGCTCCGGCAACCGTTGGATTGCTGTCGCGACCGACTATGCGACCCGGTACGCTATCACGCGTGCGTTACCAACAAGTTGCGCAACCGATGTCGCCGACTTCCTATTGCAGAACGTAATCCTTCACCACGGCGCTCCACACCAATTGCTGACGGACCGCGGCCGCTACTTTTTGTCCCGAGTAGTTGACGATATCCTCCGGTCCTGTGGCACGCAGCATAAGCTCACTACAGCTTACCATCCCCAGACGAACGGGCTTACCGAGCGCCTCAACAGGACTCTGACCGATATGCTATCCATGTATGTCTCGCCCGACCACCGCGATTGGGACGTTGCCTTGCCTTATGTAACATTTGCTTATAATTCGTCGCGGCATGATACCACCGGCTATTCTCCTTTCTACCTTCTGTTTGGTCGGCATCCTGCGCTGCCATTGGATACATTACTACCGAGTTCTACTGCCTCGACCACAGAGTATGCACGTGACGCCATCTCCCGAGCAACTATGGCCCGTGAAATCGCCCGAGACCGGCTCACCGCATCTCAGACCTACCAGAAGTCAGTTTACGACCGCCGGCATCGCCCAGTACACTATCCGCCGGGCTCACTCGTCCTCCTTTGGTCTCCTTCTCGCCGTGTAGGTCTCTCTGAGAAACTTCTACGTCCGTACAGTGGCCCTTATCGAGTTCTCCGTCAGGTGACCGACGTGACCTACGAGATTACACCTCTTCATGCTCCGACGTCGTCCACTAGCCCTTTGACTGACGTCGTTCATGTAGTCCGTCTCAAACCGTACCACACGCTTGCTACATCATCCACTTAGCACCGGGACGGTGCTTTTGCCGCCGGGAGTTATGCTACGGTTGTGCTTGTGCTTGGAACGCTCGTGCTTGGTGCGCTCGCGCTTGGAACGCGAAGAGGACGAAGTGCGTTTCTGCGGCTGGGCTTCGCGTGCCCGGTTGTTCGGCTGCGTGGCTGTAAGCTGTTTCCCTGTAAATATATTTTTCCCTTTTGGTGTGCACATCTTCACGTTACAATACTTATGGGTTTGTTGGAAACCGAATTTTTGAAAAGCCGGTCATTAGTACCATTTTACTATAGGCGTTCTATTGATGATATATTTCTCATTTGGCCCCATGGAGAAGCCGAGCTGTTTTCATTTATAGCCGCTTTCACCAACCTGCATCATTCTATATAATTTTCCCATACGTACTCCAGATGTAAAGTGAATTTTCTTGACGTCACCGTTTCGCTTCACGAAAGCAGATTGACTACAACGGTGCACCGAAAACCTACTGACCGCCAGCAATATTTGCACTTTGATAGTAGCCATGTCAAACATGTTAAAACCAGCATCCCCTACAGTCAAACACTTCGGTTCGAACGTATTTGCTCGAAACAATCTGACTTTAAAAGCAACTGTGTCATACATCGTAGTGCGCTCATAAAAAAAAAAATTACCCCCTCAGCTGATCCATGACTCCTTAGAGTGCGCAGATACCCAATACCGAAGGATTCTACAAGCTAAAGAAAAACCAGATACTTCCTACTCGAATATCAACCTTGTCCTCACTCATTCTGCATCCGCACGAAAAGTTTCGGCAATCTTAAAAAAAAACACTAATATTCTCATGCAAAGTGTTCGCCTGAAGTAAATATTCGTAGAGCCACCAAGGGCTGTTTATAGAAGATCGAGAAGGCTGCGGGACATACTAACTTCTTCAAAAACCACTGCTCCGCAACTCACATGCTGCCATTGCAACAAGAGCCGCTGTATAGTTTGTCCGCATATAATACTACTTCCCAGACCGTCAGCAGTACAGGTTCTAACTTTCATTTAAAAATTCAGGGTGACTTCACCTGTGATAGTGCGAACGTCATTTACCTACTGCAGTGTACCACATACAACCTTCAGTATGTAGGCCAGACTGAAACCCCCTTTAAGTTAAGCTTCAATAACCACATAACCGTGTTAAATCCCTCCCAAACCTGCCCCTATCAAGACATGTTCAGCTCCCAGGTCATTCATTTGATCATAGTACAGCTAATATTCTGGAATCTGCATTTCAGTCTAATCACGGCCGAGAAATCAGAGAGTATTTCCTGATCTATAAATTTAATCAGTATCTTCTGGTTTGAACGAAAGCACGGGGAAATTCGGCACCTTACCAATTCAAACACCCTGATATCCACCGATGTTAGTGCTATTCAGTTCGTGCTTTTTCTTCATGCATATGGCACCGCACGTTTGCGTTTTTTCGCTTTTTTTTTTCAAACAGGCATCTAGAGCCACGGTTTTCTTTCACTGGTAATAATAGATATGCACGCTACTGTTTATGCTGCTGGTTGTGTTCGTGTGTTTCCAAGATTGTGCAAAATTTCTCGCGTCTTGATTTGTCTGAACTATCATCTTAACACTCACAGTATGCCACGTGAATCTCTCGCACCTGTATGTTAAACTTGCCGCTGCGTCATATAGCTAAAATATCGCCACGTTCATCTTTTTACATCGCAGCATGGGTATGCTTCTTATTTCTTTTTTTGTGCTCGGACAGAACAGGCAGATAGCGTGATGAGTTATTTTGTGAGGATGTAATAAAAGATAATACTGTTACCGTTTATGCTGCTTTATCGTGACCATGTTTTTTTGGTGACCGTGTGTTTTTTGTGTGTTGTTAGATTGTACTTCTCGCTTCTTAAGTTTTGCTCTCCAGTAATTCTGGTTTCTCATCTTTGGACTGTAAGCATCACACATTTAATCATCTCTTTAATCATTCTATAGCTAAGATTGTTAACGCACTAAATTTTGCAACGTACCCCTCCTGTTCAGCTATTGTGACCCACATTCGTGTACCTACATATCGCGTTTTAGTCACGTGTGTGTTACGTTTTTAATCTTCTGTGCATTGTATGTTTGTACGTTTTTTTGTGCACCCGCCGTCATATTCTGTGTCCTCCATTCCTATTCTGTCATTCTGATGAAGGCTGTTCTACGGGGCCGAAACGTCAAATACATTGTTGCAAACGTTGGCCTCTGTGTTCAGAATATATATATATATATATATATATATATATATATATATATATATATATATATATATATATATATATATATATATATATATATATATGGTGGCGCTGGTGAACACTCTCAACGTTCGCTTACACGAAAAACATAAATACCCACGAAAGCAGCAGATTGGACAGCCGTCGCCGTAGCTCATTTGGTAAGAGCACCGGACGCGGTATTCGGAGGTCGTGGGTTCGGATCCCACCGGCGGCATGGTTGTTTTTTCTGCTGCTTTATAAATAATTTTCTTTAAGCGACAGGTTAATTGAAGTATTATTCATTTCGCAATTGATTGGCACTACAAATAAAAAAAGAAACATTGCCCTGTGCCTTTGTTTCGGTGCCTGCTGGCTTCATAAATATGTATATATACATGTATATGAGAGAAGTGAACAGCCACAGAAACCAGGGAGCATAGGGGATTTTTTTTTAAATTTGCGGTGTTGATCAGTGGAGGTTATTAGTGTATATTTTATCGCCTAAGGATAATTGATTCGAAAAACAGAAGGAAAAACAACCACATGCTGCCGGTGGGAACCGTAGGGAATTTTTTCAAAACCAACGCCTTGATCGCTAGCTTTAAACAATCGTTTCGCGCGGCTCGCGGTGTTGCCTACTAAAGCAAAAAAAAAACTTTTCCGACTGGCCAAACAGAAAGGAATCAAGGTGTTGTATGAGCTAAGTATGGTGGGAATCCGCCTATTTGAACAAAGCACACGTGCGGCTGCAAGGAGCTTACTTGGAGCAGGCAGGTGCTTATGGAGGCACCGCGCGAATTAGTCTCACGGCTGGGAGAAACTTACAAATGGGGCCAGAACAAAGCGAGGAAACTGTCGGACGACTGCGCAACGACTGGGCTTCCATCCTGCGGTCGCGTGCAGGCTCCTTTCGTTTCTTTTTTCTTCTTTCCAGTGCGGCGAAGTTAAAGACTTGCTCCGCGGAGACAAGAGACATCACTCTTTAGAAAAAAAAAATCTATAGTACGAAATAAAATAAGCCGGCATTAGCAGGAGCCAAGAAGAAGGGGAGAAAAGCAGGAGACAAAGATGAAGAAATGGAATTCTCGCGTGTAGTTTAGCCTTAAGCACTAATAGGCGAGTGTTTACCTGCAAGTAGTGAGGCTATCGTATTAATTTCCTTGTTTTCATTCACGGACAAGTCAGTGGGGCTCGTGCTACCCGCTGAAGTGCCCACGCACCGTGGTCTTCAGTTGGAGATAGACAGAGAGAGAGAGAAAGAAAGTTTATTCAGAAAAATGGAGACGATTGTCTGGCCATAGCCTCCTCTATGGAGGAGGCTATGGTCTGCTGTGAGCATGTGAGGTAGGGGAAGAGAAGAAGGAAGGGTGTTGTGATGGGTGAGGGTGTGGACAGTTGTACTCTTGTTGCGAGGCGCTTAATTTCATTAACGCCCTTAAACTTGGACCTGTTCGTTACATATGTGAACATGGTGCGGACGAGAGCACAGGCACGTATGCCCCTTGCGTATGCGGAGCTAGTAGCTGTACAAGGGAAACACTGCGCAAATACGTGTCAACTGCAGGGAAAAAAAGAAGGAAGAAAAATACCAGGCGCGCGTTCTTTTCGTTAGCTTAACGTGGGAGGTGAACAAAACGAGACGCGCAAGAGCGCTCAGCTGAATTTGTAACCATCGTTCGCAGGAAGGATAATACAATGCAGGACATTGACCTCTTCCTCCGATGTTCAGTTAGTCCTGTCCTAGTAAATATGGAGACTTCAGCTCCCCACTTCACTTTCGCCTACGTTTTTCTTCGATTGGAATGCGTTCTGGATTTGAACTGCTACAGCCTTAAAGGTAAGCCCTGCTCACTTGAATTAAGGCCCTCTGTATAGTTGTGCACGGGGCGCTTCTTCACTGTGGCGGTGTTCTATATTAGGACCGCAAATATGGACCACGATAGTGCAATAGCCAGGAGCATAAGAAATGCGTCTAAGTGAATTTTACTGGTACCCCCAGGTAATGAAAAGTGACTTATCAGAATGTAAAGAGAGCACTGTATGTAACAGTTGCATATTACCAGTACTGACCTATAGGGCCCAAACCTGAAGAAAGAAAAAGCTTGAAATTCAACTGAGCACAACGCAGCGTGCTATAGAAAAAAAATTACAGGTGTAATATCAAGGAACATGAAGAGAGCAAAATCGGCCAGGGAACGAATGCCAGTTAGTAATATATCAGCTGAAATCAAGAAGTGGGCATGGGCATGTAAGGTGAAGGGAAGCTAGCAGATGGTAGTTAAGGGTAACGAAATGGATCCAAGACAAGGTAAGCTTAGCAGTGGATGGGAAAGAGTCAGGTAGAGCGATCAGATTAGAAAGTTCGCGGGGGTAAGATGGGAGGAGCTGGCGAAGGCTTTCGTTCCGCAGTAGTCGTTGTTAGGATAATTATGATGATATTGATGAGGATAGTAGTTGAGGTATCGCAAGTGACCGTGATAATTACGTGCGCAGCCTTTTGCAAAACTGCTCGCTTATATATAGGCATTGTGGTTAGAGAAGAAAGCGCCTCGTTGCACCGCTGCAAACCCACCCTTCTTGGTACGTTCGGTCGCCGTGCGCGCATTCGATTGCTTCCTTATCAACCAGCATATACCGGTAATACACGAACCAGAGCAATTTGCTTACACATGCTTTCGAGAGGGACTAAACGGGCTACACCCCTGACTTTCTGAAATAAGTTCAATGTGTTCAAGTACATTGTGCATGTAGTCGTGTGAGAAGAACGGTTGTGGTTCTAGCACTGTGAGTAAAATAGGCGGACGTCCGAAGCTGTGACGACGTACCTGATCGAAATGGAAGTATAGACGGCAGCCAATTGAAATGCCATAATTCGCCATCAAACCGTTCAATGCCAAAGCTTTTATTTGCACACAAAGCAGCGCCCACTCATTCAGAGGTAACCCGTGGTAGCCGAGAAGGCTGAAGGAACGTGGAGGCGTTCCTCAAGGCCAGTCAGCCCGGAAGACGCTATACACACGTGCCATAATTCATGTGTCTACAGAACCTTCCCCGCGCCAAATGACGGCGCTTCGCTCTTTTTTCTTTCTAGGACGCACACCTCCTAACCGGTCATCCAGCCGGACAGCGGAGACGAGAGACGCCAGTAGCGGCTGAGTCTGGGTCACGCCCGCCACTTGTGGCGCGTTCTGGAGCAGTTGCAGGAGGAAGGCGGCCGCTGCGAATGAAAGAAAGGGAAGGGAACGTGGATTAGAGAGCAGACGGCAGACACAAAAGGAGGCGGTCGTCTGCCCAACTCACGGCCTTCGAGGTCTCCTTAAGCGCTAAGCAGACTGGGGGAAATGAACGGTGCTGTCGGTAGCGTCGCCTATCCGAGTTAGCCTTGACAAAGCGTCGTCTGAAAAGGTGCATTGAAGGCGTGTGAAAAGAATGTCCAAGGTCGGCATAAGTTGTCTGCAGCCAAAACACCAATTGAAAGCGGAATGTACGATCGGGGCCGACCTGACGTCGCGAATAGAGAATGCGAGAAAAGAAATCGAAAGGTTGGCCCTGTTGTAGCTCGGACGTGATAAGCGCTTCGAAGGTATGGGGCACACTCATTACCCTCTATGGGGGGGGGGGGGGGGGGCTGAATTGTGTGCAACGTGACTAGCGCCACTCAGAAACCCAAGGTTGAGATGCTCGGTACCAATCGAGGTACATTCGTGGCGCGCTGCTAAGTGCGCTTTACTCATTTCCGCTTTGGAAAATCACTTCGGAGGCCAAAGGTTTCGGAGTAACGAGGCCATCAGAATAGCTGCAGCCGGATAGCCCTGCGCCCTAGATGTTTTGTTGCATGCTAATGGGACAAGGCAGCTTGTCGACTTTGTAACAAAGAACTCAGTCATCATGTTACGGCTTGAAGCATGAAGCTGCTTGTTATCAATCTGACTCTTAAGTGCGTTGGGTCCAAAGCGCATTTGATGCTGCATGCAGATGTAGGCCCTTCGGAGGTGGTTTTACCTGCAAACGAAATACAAAACCTGAGAAGTTATCTCGGGCACCGTGCAATAGGTTTGAAAAGCGGGGAACTTCGATGACTCATAACAAACCAGCGCATAAAAGTGCTGTACCTTCAATGAAGTATGAGAAAATGGCAGTACTAATTTAGTCTCAATAAATGAAAATGCTTCCGCACAAATATCAGCGCATTTAGGACTAACCGTAGCGAAAAAAGCGACGCATAGGCTCTTCAACGCGTTGTTGAAGGCGCTTCTTGAAGTTCATCGACCTCAACACAGAGACGCTGTTTCGTTTCGGAGCAACTACGAAAAAAAAAGGAGAATACAGGTTCATGCCCACACTTCACGGGCTTGCCGAAATAAAAGAAAAACATTGCAAATACTTTGCCTAATTTTCATCAGCACAGACAGTTTAACATAATATCTGTTGTTTGCAAACGCTCGCATGGGACTGCCAATAAACTGGTGGAAGCCACTATCGCACAAACACTGAAACTCTTTGAAAGCCTCCTTGGAAGAGGGTAGCACAGCTGTATGGAAGCTCACGCTGCGTCCACCCTCGCCCTGTCATCCTGATACCAATTCTCAGCTTCTTCTGCAATGTGGCTTGTTTTGTAAGATATAAGTAATACTAGTAGCACGCCATGATCCGTTTCACTACCGCATTCTATAGCAGCATACGGATAAAATAGTAGAAGCTGGGAGCTTACGCGACAGCCTACTACAACAAGTGAAGCTTGTGGTTTTGCGATCTTTATTTATTGATTCCTATAACTATCTATGCTGGATGTAATTGAGAAAAAAAATGTTTGAATAAGAGGAATGTTATTGGGCGTGAATATTTACAAGCACGCCATCGTGTGTGCCTACCGCGTGGCTTCTTGCTGCTTCCGTGACGGGGGTTACGGTGCCTTCAAAGCGGGAACCTGGGCTCTGCACGGCCGCAGACGAGACGCCGCGAAGACGAGAATTAGCAGCGGTTGCACACCCACCGCGACCCTTCTCGATATGCGAGCAGAGTTGTAGTCCGTCAGGTTCACTCAGTTACGGAATGCAAGCGAGCTTGTGCGTTCCGCGCAACGCGTCTCTCTGCGAAGCCATACGCACCGCGAACCGCGTGCAGAACCAGTAATGCCCATCCTCTCGTGGGGAACTTGCGCTGAAGTTTGCGGTGCCGATTGCAGCGCCATAACACACTGCCTATCGAGAAGAGCAAGCAGTTTTGGGTAGTGCTATTAATACTTTTCCGCGCCACCTTCAGGCGCTTATTTGCGTGAGCCACCGCGCTCTGTCGAAGGCGCACGTGCCGTGCGTCATCTAACTGGGCTACGCCGAGAGAAGCTAGGCAATGAATGCTGTCAGCCAAACGCGGGTATCTAATCGCGCAGAATGTGTTCTCGCGTTTGCAGCGGCCCAAGCGGCTGACAAAAGCAGTCTTGAGCCACCAAATGGAACAGTGGAATTGCAGTGCCACCTTGGCAGCGCAGGTTCCCCATACTGCAGACAGTACTAAGAGGGATAGGCATAGTCTGCAAAGTTCGGAGAGATGTGGATGCTAGGCGTACGGGCGGGGGGCGCCTACGCGCACGGGCGTACGCTAGAGTCTGTCTGCGCATGAGCGAGGCGCGAGGTGCGAGCAGGCGCGAGCGGGGCGCAGATATCTGTACATGTCAGATATCCGCGCCTGTGCTGGGCGCT